>NDXB01001691.1:47600-60515 GCA_002631895.1 Agapornis roseicollis | reverse complement strand
TGTTGCTAACCTGCGGTGATGAGCAGGGCTGGGTGAGCAGCATCCCTGCTACTGGAGCTGTGTTTGGTAAGTTACATTTCTGCCCTGCTCTCATGAAGTGGATTTAAGTATGAGTGAAGCTGTTGCAGGTCAGAGTGGTGACTGAATGTTTCCTCCTAAATATTTTTAGAGTAAACTGAACTTAGCTTAAAAATTTTAACAATCTAAACCCCATTCCCATTAGGGTAGAACATCAGCAAATGTTGAGGACTATTTCACTGAAAGTGGTGCTGAGCACTTGGGGAGCAGAGAGCCTGGCTTACTTCACTGAGACACAGACCCACGGACATGAGCAGAAGACATGACTGTAGTGATAGCCAAGGTGTTTGCAGGTAATTATATGTAAGAGGTGAATAGCCACTAACAGTGGCAATAGTCACTAAATCTGGCTGAAATCCTGGAAGTGGCATTTAGCCAAGGGTACTCAGCAGTGGGTTTTCTAAAGGCTCACAGGACTTCTTGTGCAGCTCTGTACCCAACTGCTTTAGCATTTAGAAGCTTTTACTCCAGTGTTTGTGTTTGAAGAGTTGTCTTACCACCATGTTGGTGCTGTTCGTAGCTTTGTTTTTATTGCATAAAAGTTATGCTTTTGCTCCTGTGGGGCCCTCAGTGTGCTACTGCTTTCTGTTATGTTCAAACACATATCCAGATGCTTGATATGTTTGACAACTAACATGATTTGGAGGTGGGGAGAGGTGTTTCACTGACAGATAGACTTTCCTCTAAGATACCCACCTCTAAAAATGCCAATTAGCAATTGTGTTCTTAGACTGAGTAGCTACAGTAACTACACTTACTAGACCAACTTGTTTTGCAGCCCAAGCCTTGGAGAACCCTTTTATCCCAGAAAAGATATTGTCATGTTTTATGACATGCAGGTAACTTGATAATAAGGGATATCTTGATAGGTCATGCGAGCAGAGAGTAATCAAATACTGATGTTGCGTATTTTGGTTAAGTGTCAGACAGCCACATTGGCAGAATAGACAGGAGATGCAGGAGATAGTGAAGCACTGGTTTCAGTGTCTGTTCTCTGACAAATTCCTTATTGTGGGCTTCCTTTGTGCTCACAGCCCAGCTGGGGAAGTACAGCCTGCCTGTGTGTCAATGTCACTGTGGGTGGAACAATGGCTTCACCTCCCTGGGTAAATAACTTCCGATACAGAAACGTGGTATCATCTCATTCTAGCACTGCTCAAGTGCAGTAAACGTTCTTGTGTCAGATCTGTGCTTCTCACTTAACCCTTGGGGATGCAAACACAATCCAAGGTGCTTCAATCTTAATCTGCTTCTTAGTTCATTCTGGTATAGATTCAGAAAAGCTAAGTGATATTCTGGTCAAACCAGTTGCAAACCACTGCAGGTATTTTTGTACAGTGAAAAAAAATGACTGCTTGTCACCAGCAGCTGTCCTTTGTTAGGCTGATCCCACACTCAAGCTACTGCAGAAAAAATCTGCTTCAAAACTTGCACCTAGGAGTACCTGAAATGTGGTCTGCCAAGATTTTTCTCATACTGGCTGCTTCCCTCCAGACACCACTCTTAGGCTGCTGCCTAGTTCTGGTTTTGGAGTGTGATATTGATTCAAAATTACCTCGACATAAAAGGGTATTTTTCAGCTTTCTGAATAACTTCTATGAAAGACGCAAGCTGTTTGAGAATTTGTCACGTTTTGAAGCCCAGCAGTGACAAACTGTAACCATCCCATCTATTTTTAAGGAGTTTTTAATATGCTAATTTGTAGCAAGTCTCAAAAAGGAGAAAAAAACCTCCAGTACGCTTTTGCTGCCAACTTTCCTTTTATGGTCTTGGGAGAAATTCAGATGTTTCTCAGCCAGCTCTGGGGGGAGTTGAACACAGCGTTATTAATTCTCAGAGATGTGTGGATCAAATACTTTGCTGCCTGAATGCAGCAATGCCCAGTTCACTTCAGCAGAGCTGCATTACTCTCCAGACAGGATCTTGGCCTACAGTATGTGGGCTCCCTGGTCTCGTTAGTAATTGAGGTCTTGGAAGCTGATACATAAACACACACCGTGGACAGCTCCATCAGTCTCTGCTCAGCAGTCTCTGCATCCTAGTGCTCATGATGAATCTAAGAAGTAGAATTTATTAATAAATGAAAGCTTTTTTCCCTTGTTTAATGGCAGTGAATATAAAGTGGTTTTCTCTTCAAACAAATAGTGCACGGCATGGTCAGAGGGATGTTTTCCAAGGAAGGAAGGAAGTAGCAGCTGATCAAACACTTGCCAAATCAGTGGCTTCGTTTATATTGATTCAAGTAAAAACTTGACTCAAACTTTGAGCGGTTCCTGGATTGGTTCTAGTTTAAGTAGCAGTGCTCATATTCCAGTTATTTCATTTGTTACTCAAGAAACATTGTCAAGAAGGCATGACTGGTGATGTAACACAGCTGATTTTAAAGGATATAGTTCAATAGCTGCTGGTATCTTGTTCCTTTGCAGCATCCTTGGGGTGGTTTTTTCAGTATTTTTCAATTCAAAATGTTGTAGAAGTATCTGCAGTTGAGGTCACTGTACCATCGTTTGCCACAGTGTGGAGCCAGCTGACAGGGCTACATTGTGTTCCTGAAAATTTTGGTCCCCGCTTACTGAAAGTTTTGTTCAGCTGCACGGGTAGTACCTATTCAAACATATAATAGTGAGCAGATTACTTTTTACTTAAACTTTAAACCTGGTGAAAACATATTAACAAACATGGATTTCTATAGTATAGTTTGGAACCTACTCCAAGAATCTGGTTTTAGTGGTGCAAGTATGACATCTGAGCTGTCAGCTCTCACAGCACTCAGCAGAGCCACATTCACCCTGGTAAAGGATGCAGAGGTGATAGTTCTGGCAGACACACAGTCAATACATAGACAATGACAGGTGCAGGGGGGCTGTGGTTACTTCCACCCAGCAACTTGGAGCAGTGATGGTCTTGCACTGCTCAACATCAGCCCTGTTTTGTTTAATACTTTATCCACAGCTAAATTATTCTGGCTTTGGAGAAAGGAAGTCAGAAGGGAACTAAGAATTTCATATCATGTAAACACTGTAATACACTACAGGGCAGCTAAATGTTGCACTGATGGTATGTTTAAATACTGAGATATTTTGGGAATTACTGTAGTATCAGTTGTGGGAGTCATTTGGTTTGCTTTGGTGCAGAGACTGTACTGACATTTTTTGCATGGTTACATATTTTAGTACTTGTGCCTTTTCCTTCTCTGTTGTGAAGATGCATTTTCATCTTTTATTTCCTGTTTTGGGCACTTTTGATAACACACTTTTTAATTTGATCTTCATCTCTGGTTTCCATGTAATGTATATGTGTATATATATAATAGATCAGATTTGTATTCATGTGCCTCTGAGATGTAAAAACAACTCATTTTGTACAGGTTTTTTTAGAAGCACTAGGTCATGGTTGAGATTATGTAGCAAATGAAATGCAACATAATTAGCGGTTCTCTGTCTTTGAGAAATGTTGTGTCAGATGGCTGGTCTCTTTTGTAAGGCAGTGTCTCACACACACTCCCCAGGTTTATTGTTGTAATATCATTATGAGATCCATTCTATCCACTTGTTGGTTTTAGTTAATTCAAAATAATAAAACACCTAAATCAATGTTATGGTCCTGACTTGGCAGTTACAGTTTTTATTCACATTAAAGCAAATTTGTTTGGTTTTATACTTGAATGGACACCAAACCAAAACCTCATTTGAGCACATTGCCCATTTCAGGTTAACTTCAATCTGGGATTATTTTTGTGGGAATGGATAAGTGATTTACTTTGCCTATTGAAATGGAAAGAGCAATAGCATTACCAAGCCATAGACTCTCTTTGTTAGAAAGGGCAAATGTTTTAGATTGTTTCTCCTGTGGCAGCTTTTGGTAAGGCCAAACCCTGGATCTGCATGTCTGGAGACCTTCCTCTTGCAGATGTGAGAAATTCAGTGTGTCACTTTCCACATTTTGGCTCCTAGAATAAACTTCCATTGGGGTTTGTAGCCCAGCGCTCTCCTGATGCATTTGGGAAGCTGAATAGACGGGTTGTGAGGCCGGGCCATCCTAGAAGTGTCGTTCCCTCTCATCAACCTGTTCTTGAGCTGCTGCTTGCATTTCTTGAGTGTTGACCCCCTCATCTGGTGAGATGCTTGAGTTGGTTCCCTCTCCCACATCTTGTGGTTTATCAATACCCCGCTCACCAGCCCCTAGACACAAAGAGGTAATAAATTGTGGTAAGTCACAAAAAAAGAACTCATCAGTATCCCCTAAATGTCCCAAAACACGAAGTTTTGAACTATAAAATACTATGTTCATTCTGATGGAGCAGAGTTTTCTCACTGAGTTTGGCTCCTGCTTGACGTTCTAGAGCTGCCTTAGAAGCAAGGAGGTGCGTTTCTTTTTGACTCCAGAGGCTGAAGGCAGCGGCGTTCCCCTGCCCCGCTGTGCTGGGGAGAGGCCTGAGGGGCAGCTCTGCCATGGCCGGCCCCGGCTGCGGCTCCCAGGTGTGCCCGGAAGGGGCCGGGGGGCGGTGGGAAGCCCCGGGCAGCGGCTGGGCGGGCACAGTTTGACCCTCGGTTGGAGTCCCCAGCGCGGCAGGACGGCGGGGGACAGGCAGCGCCCGCGGGCCGCCTCGGCCGGCACTCTGAGGTACGTTCTGTTTAACCGTCACCTCTCTGAGGTGCCAGCCCCGCTGCCACCTTCTCCGGGGGTGGTTTTAACTGTTAAGGGTAAAAAATGACCGACGGAGTGAGTGACTGCTTGGTTCAGGGCTGTTGTGAGGGAGTGAGGGAAGGGCGCCATGGGCACCTCAGGGGTGTCTGTGGGCACCGCTACTGAAAAGAGGGGCCCTTTGCTTTGGGGAAGGGCTGCTGGCTGAGGGGCAGCCGCGGTCAGACCACAGAGGTGCTGGGGCTGCTTACAGGGGAAAATGGGGCCTTTGTGGTGGAACAGGGTGGCTCCTGAGGCGAAGCAGCTCTGCCTGGCAGCGTGTTGGAGGGAACCCATCAGAGCGAGCCTGCAGGTAGCACCCTGACACGGCCGCGGGGCCGTGCCAACAGGTGGGTTTAATAGAGTTGAAGCTTGCTTTCTGGAGAGCGCCTGCTCCCTCCCACACCCAGCCTGCTTCAGCAGGTGCTGTTTGTGTCCTTGATGAGTGAAAATGTGACCGTTCTGCACCTGTGTGAATGATGATGAAGGGTGTAAACCCAGAGAACTAGGCCTGTGGTGTGTTGTTTAGTATCTGAAGTGGAGTCTGAGGTGGTAAGCTCTGCCTGCAGCTGGGCTCCAAGCAGAGGAAAGGGGATTTTGAAGAGACTTCAGTGGTCAGTTCAAGTTTTGCAGGACAAATGTTTTCCTTTAAGAAGTATTTTGATGATCTTGAAGTGATTACAGTGTGCAGACTGCTTTGATTTGGCTGCCAGGAGTTTCTGGACCTGGTATACATCTTTTACAATATTATCCCATGTCGTTGCTGGGCAGCTTTTCTCCCTGGTAGCTACAGGTATTTGGGGAATCAGAGCAAAGTGTATGAATAATCCATGGAGCAGCCTACCTGTGTGTTACTTTCCCAGGCTTCCCCATTCCCATGTTCCTCGTGGCAATGAGGTGCTGGATAGTCAGATTCATAACAGCAGGCTCAAAGAAAACTGCCTGCAGTGTATGCTAAACCACTTCACCAGAGAGGCAAGGAGCAGCCTTGTTCCAAAATCTCAGACTAACCCCTGTCAGCCCAGGCTAACGTGCTGTACTACTGACCTACTTCCACATCAGTTACTCACTGGGATGCAGGAAAGACACACTGGGAAAGTAAATCAGCTGTTACTCTGGGGATAGCGAACATCAACAGTAGCTAATAACTTGTGCTGTTCTTACTGTGCCAGGGAGAGCTTTGGGTCACTTTGCAACCAGGAATTAAAGCTCACAACTCCTTGGGAGGTGATTGTTATCATGCTCGTATCTTTTAGAGGGAAGGAGGGTTTGAAGCTGGGCAGAGGTTAAATGAGGCAATAGCTTTGACTCTTGAAAACTTGGATGTTGGCAAGGCAAGCCGTTACAGAGGAAACACATCTTGTGTGAGCACCGAGTGAGTGCAATGGCCAGCTCACAGTCTGGCAGCAGGCTGTGATCTCATGTTGTCTTGGCAGACACGTTCACATAGCAGCCTCAAAGCTGTGACTGATGCTTTCCCTTGTCCTGTTTGCTGTTCTTGATGGCCCGTGTTTCAATGTTTTCCCAAATTGCTGATGGCAGATGGGGGTCTGGAATGTGTCTCTCCACTCTAAATATCTTTTGACACATGTAATGCAGCAGGGACTCTCCTAGCTTGCCAACTCAGGGCTGGTTTGGTCCTTGGAGCCAGCTGCTTTTTTGGATGCAAAAGAGGGGTTAGAACATACGATCAGTAAATTGAAGGTTGTCCCAGATGTATAACTGCTTGGGTTAATGGTGATTTTAATACAATTTTGCAGTGATAATTTGTCTTTTGGCAAAGTGCTTCAATCTTTATTCCCTCACACCACAATCTTTGCGCCTTCGATTGCTAACAGACAGGGTAGTTAATAGCTTGATGCAATAGCATGTGATGTAAGGCTTGCAACTCCTCGAGCAGACTTTCTGAAAAGAAAGAAAAGCTGGGCTGTGGCACCAGGTGAGGTAGATGGAACTTTACTGTTGAAAGCCTGTGTTCAGGCTGTATGGTGTAAGACTTGTACCGTAACACGGGCAAATGGCAGGTATTTCCTCACAGTCTCTCCTGGCCACTGTGTGGCTTTCCTTGTTGTGCTCGGGCTTTTATTTAAAACCTGAATGGTCACCAGGCAGGATTGCTCCTGGCCCTCAGTAATCCTTCCGTCTGCATGACAAGAGAAATCGCCCCCAACCTTCTGCCTTTGGGATCGATCCGAGCTCTCTGCAAAGCAGAACTGGGGAAGGGGGCCGGTGTGTGGAGCTGCGGGGTTTCCTTTCATTCGCAGAAACGCTGTTTAATACTGTGGGGGTTGAAAGTGCAGCCCCGAAGCCGGGCCGTGAGTGCAGCGGAGCTTTCCCCCAGCAGAGGACGGCCGGGCTCTCCGCATCACCGCTGACAGAGTAGGGAAGCGGAGGAGCGCGTCCGGGCTGGCTGTGCGGAGGGAAGTGCTTCAGCGCCGGCCACCTGAACCGCAAAGCCCGGGGCCGCCGAGGCTGCGGGACGTGGCTGAGAACCGGCCGCGAGTCCTGCAACCCCGGCGGCTCCTGCGGCCCGGCTCCGCCTGTCCTGGGATGCTGCGGTATCAAACCCTAACCTCGGCATCGCAGGCCGGCCCGGAAACGCGTGGCACAATGTATTAACATCTGAAAGTGGGATTTACTTTTGGGAAAGCAATCCTGTCTCTTGGGAATGGGCCGTTCAGCCCACATGTGTGTTACTGGTTTGTGAAAGGAGCACGTTGCAAGTGCAGTACGTGTTCTTGTGGTAGGGATTGTGTGACTCAGATCTGATCAGACAGGCGGTGGTGCCAGGTATAAAGTAAAAATAGGGCTTGTTTTATGTCAGATTGGTAGCGGGTTCTAACTGTGCCTGGATTTTCTTATTTTCTGTTTGGTTTGTGGTTTTTTGCTTACAAAGCCCAAAAATACTGAATCACTTTCTGCCACCCACTGATGTTTGAAAACTAGACACCAGAAAGCAACATTTTAATGCAAAGCTAAATAATGGTTCAGAACCACAGCCTCCTGCCCTACAGCCACTGGTGATAAAAACGAGAGCTGATTCATTTCTTGGATTTTAACCAAGCATTAGCCATAAGACTAAATATTTGGTAGCTGGAAACCCAAAGGAGGAAATATTAATAATGTAGTATTGTATTTATGATTTATGCTATTATGATTTTACTATGTAAACAGAAGATAATGGGATTGAAGTAAAATGTGAGAACAGAGTCTGAATATCAGGAAACACTTCTGACACAAACCCACGTTAGACTGCCTGATACCGTCCCAAGGGAAGGGGTGGAAACGCTGTTGCTGGATTCTCGGAGCGCGGGGGGCCACCAGCCTGGACCCGTGTGCAGCGTGAGCGGGGCTGGCTCCCACTGCTCCTGCTTTGCGGGACGCGTCCCCCCTCCCGAACCCGGGAGCTGGGGCCAACGCGCTCCCTCCTTAGCAGGTGCCCCATACGGGAGAGCAACAGGGCTCTGTGAGCTCGGCGCTTGGCTGTTTTCATCCAGAAGAGCTGCTGTTTCTTTCCCCAGCGGACTCCGTGAGTGTAGCGATGCGCACCTTTGCTGTCAGGAAGGAACATCGGGAGGTGTCAGTTGGGAGGAAGTACAAATGTTCGCCGGTAATTTCGTGGTCTTTGAGCACCGGTGCGGCTTTCGCTGCTCGTGAAGGGGGGCTGGAGCAGGAGAGGCGCCTTCAGGCATCTCCTGCAGGGGCCGCTGGCAGCCGAGCTCCGCAGGCGGGGCTCCTGCTCCGCCGCTCGGGGCGGTTCCTCGGAGCGGTCACGCCCGTTCCAGGTGCCCCGCCCCGCGCCTGCAGGAGCCTCCCCGCACCGGGCGGGCGGCGCTCGCCATCCCGCGGTGCCGCGGCCGCTCCCGGTGCCGGCGGGGGCCCCGCTCCGCCCCGCCGGCGGCAGCTCCCCGGGGCGGGCGGCGGGCGGGCGGCTCGCTGCGTTCCACTGGCGGCGCGCCGGTGCTGCTAGCCCGTCGGGCGCGGTGGCCAAGTGGTAAGGCGTCGGTCTCGTAAACCGAAGATCGCGGGTTCGAACCCCGTCCGTGCCTGCCGAGGCAGTGCGCTACGCTGGCAGCCCCGCCGCGGGGAGGCCGCGGACGCCGCCTCGTTTGCTGCCCCTTTTTGCTTTCGATCGCGGATGTCGGGAGATCCGCTCCGGTGCCCAGCGCAGCGGGGAGGCTGTGGATCCCGAGGAGCGGGGCAAGCAGATGCTCTGAGAGGCCGCAGTAACCCCTAGAACCACACCGTGGACCTCGTGGGGTGCCCGCAGTCCCCGTGGGTCTTCGCCACAGCGCTGATGCGGAGGTGTGGGCGCTGTGGTGAACTCACGCGTGTCTTCAGTGCCGCCCGTGTTGTTGACAGCTTCCACCAGCCTGGCTGCGGGGAGGAGGCATCGGGCAGGAGCAGAGCCCTGCACCCCGGGACCGCCCTGGTACTGGACGTGCTCCCCAGCGCATCATTCCTGTGCTGAGGGAGCAGGGAAGAGGCTTCCTCGCAGGAAGGATTTCTCTGTGTTTTGCTTCGGGACAGTTGTCTTGAATGCGATGAATAGTAGTTAAAATAAAGATGATGTTTGCACTGCGCTGCTGTGGCCAAGCGTTGGGCGAGCTTGGAAGTGATGAATCTGTCTTGCTGTTACTTTCTCTGTAGGTGCTGGGTTTGATGTAATGCTCCCACATAGAGTCCTTAAATGGTAGATGGAGGACGATTCCTGAACTAAACAAATACAGCTATGAAAAGCTTAGTGCAGTTGTACACTGTTTACACAAGAATTGACCTTGATTGCTCAAGTTTTAATACATAAAGCTGAGTGACGCTTTACACATGTGCAAGGGTGTTTCTGCTGGCTCTGTATAACATCACTTTGACTACTGCTGCTTTCAGACAGCTGAAAATATGTAAAGAATAGAATAATTTTGCTGCAAAATCACAATAGCTGGTAACTGGGAAGAGCTGAGGTGCCCCTTCCAAAAAACTAGCTGCTTCCTTTGATGCTTTGAAAAAGCTGTTGTTTGCTGTTTAATGTGTCACACTTAGCCTGGGACTGTTTGCCTCTCTCTCTAGGTACTAGAAGTGTGTAAGCTGCCTTGGGAGATTGATACAAAACGGTAGTGCAGTATGTTATTAATAAACCACAAAAAAACCCATAGTACATTTTGATGTAAGAAAAGGAAATGCGGTTTAGAACTTGTTTAGAAAACTACAGGCACAGTTTTACTTGCAGTTTTACTTGCACTTTACAGTGCTGTCAAAATCCTGTCAACTCATTTGGAAGCTTTTGAAGATGAAAGTTCCAACTTTGAGACCCCCTGCTTTGACCTTTTTCTCTTTCTTCTATATTGTCTCACATCAGAATGTCAGACCAAATTGTTTCTCATGATTCAGAAGCCCTCTTGCAGCTTTTGCAGAGGACTTGAGGATTCTGTGGGCTTGTTTCTGGCTGAAACCCATTGTGAAACAGGTCCTCCCTGAAACAGGCTTGCCACCCTATAAACCCAAGGAGTTGAGTCTTGTCCAGACCTGTGCCATGAACGCAGGACTAAGAACCTGGTATTTCAATAGAGCTCTGGCATTACTGTTCTCTGTGGCCATAACGCATCCAGGCAGCTTACCGGTTGCTTCACTTCAGTCTCTGCAGAACTGGAATATTCACTTCTAACTCCCGGGTGCCTTGTCAGGAAAGTCCTTTGCAGGCTCTTGGCCCAGCTCCTCGGGGAGGGACCCACAGGAAAGCTTTGTACCAGGGCTGCTGGTGTGAATCTTCACTCTTGGAACAAGCTCACATGCCCAAGTCCTTTCTGGTTAGTGACCCACAGTTCTGTGTGTGCCATCCTGCTCCCACTGTTCTCTTCAGGCCTCCCCAGCTCTTCACAGACTGATCCCAGGGCACAGGTATCTTCTTCCAGTCTTCAGGACCCATCTTTTAGGGCTGTTGGTTTTGCTCAGCACACTGCTGGTGTGTGACACAGGCCCCGTAATGTGAAAAATGATGTGTTGGTTGTAGTGGACAAGGAATTCCAGAGGTGTTCCTGTATGGCAAAGGCTGGGTGGAGACCTTGCTATAAACACCCCATTTCAACAGATAAAGCTTCCAGAGCACTTTGTCCCCTCTGAAAATCTCTAATTGGCTCAGGACAGGAGCCGTGCCTCTGGGCTCACATGTCAAGTTTGTACCAGGGCAAGGTGCTGTGCAGAGCCTCCTGGAGACAAACCTGACTCAATAGAAGTTGTGGTTACTTAAGGTGAGAGACTTCTTGCAGCAGGAGCTCAGGATGTCAAAGTCTGGCTCCACATGTGTGTCTGTCACCAGGCACATGGGCTGTGCTCAGCCTGCCTTACCTGGGACAGGAGCACTGTGCAGTGTGTTAAAGCTGGAAACACTCACTCTGGTGATAAGTTTGATTTCAGTTTTAGTTCAGTAGTTACAGGCCTGCAGTGCCAATGAGCTTTAATCAAGATGCTTATGCTCTGATCATAGCTGTGCTGGAGGCGGTTTTGGTTTGGGTCTTTTTTCTGGGGGCTGAGGGAGAGTTGCTTTTTTTGGACACAAGTCTTGACCAAAACCATGCAGATTTTTAGGTGCCCCATTTGAGTTGCTTTAAGATCTCTGATTTTATTCCAGAAAACACTGAGCAGCCTCCCTCTGAATGTAACACCTCTGTTAATTGAGGTGTTATTAAATGAGGATTAAAATGAAACCCTTTTCATTACCTAGTAAAAATACATTACAATGAATGTACTTAAAAGATCTGTTATGCTGGAAACCTTGGCCATATTTAGATACAGTTTTTCCTGACCATTCTGGTTTGACAAACCAGTTATTCAGAATCCAGACATCTTCATGACCCCTTTAAAATAAGACTAAAAATGAATCAATTATAACAGCAATGTTTCTGAATTGTGCATTCCATGTGTTTGTGAGAGGCTGACTCAAAACGCTCTCTTTTGAAAGGTAAGATGTGAATGGGGACTAAAAGCATGATGTCCTTTGTTCAGATTAGAACAGTGTTTCCAGTGCTTTGCAACTCTCCGGAGTCTCTGTCGGGTCCTCCCTAGGGTCAAACTTCAGCAACTGAAAACCAGTGTGTTGGCAACGCAGGAGGAGTTGTGTGTCTGGTTCAGAGAGTGGTGAGATCATGTGAAAGCCTTGCTCAGCCCTCGCTGCATGGAGCCAGGCAGGAGGATTTTCCCAAACGGAGCTCAGACCTGCTTGTCCTATTAATAGCATGTTGGATTGTCTTCCCACCTCTTTGCTTCTGGGGTATCCCTCCACAGCATGGCTTTGGGGGTTAACAGAAAAAAGGGGGGAGGAACCCCCCCCCCCACTCCCAACATTCCAAACCCTGAAACCTTGAACTTCGAAAGAGAAGGCATGCGCTGAGTTGTGCAAACAGAGCGTGGTGTGCCAGGGGTGAGCGGGCTGCCTGAGCCATGTGCTGGCCAGAGCCCTGCTTTTAAACGTGGTAAAGGATGGGGCCAGGCTGGGAGGATGCTCAGCCCCTGCAGCACAAAACTGCACTAACAGTTCCTGCAGGTTAGACAGCAAACGTACTAAGTGTTTTATAAGGCCATGACTGCAGTGAGCCCGCTACCAAACAGCTGGGGAGGAGACAAGAGCTTATATGAGAACGGGATTTGCAGTATCATCTGAATCCCAACTATATGGCTGAGCAAATTAACCCATGAGTAAATAACCCCCAAACTGTGGAAATCTTCACATGGCTACAGCAGCGTGATTCCCATTTCCGTTATGACTGGAACTTAATGGACTGCTAAAGTTTGACCAAAAGGCATTTCTCGTGTCAGAATGAAAAATTACAGATCAAAAGGGTGACTTTGCAGACAAACATATCGATCTGCAGCCGGGGTGACACAGACTTCCTGGAAGAGAGCCCAGAAGCATGTCTGTGTTTAAAGTCAAATGGCTGTGCCTTTTACCACTGATGAATAAAAAATGGTTTTGTCTGCATGCCGAAGGCTCGAGCAGAAACAGAAATTACTCCATTTGTCCTGCTGGAGGAGCAGGTACGTGCTTGTGAATAGTAATCCACAGGATGCTGCAGTATCCAGTAATGTAAAGAATGACAGTGAGATAGGAAATGTGACATTCCCCCCCCCCCCATTAAAACTCTGTTTATGGCAACTGTAGCAGAG
>NDXB01001691.1:0-38775 GCA_002631895.1 Agapornis roseicollis | reverse complement strand
TGGGGGGGGGGGGGGGGGGGGGGTGTGTGTGTAGGTTTCTGTGCCTCTTTAGCATGAGCCTTCCAGCTTCTTGTAGAACTCCTGAGGTATCTCTGGCGAGCAGCGGATCGTGCCCAGGTTGTTTGTGGTGCTCTTCAGGCTCTTGGATTAGCTGGTAGGCTAAGCTGGAGTTTTCTTTTTCACAGATCTCCTCAATTGTGGTTTGCCTGGTGAAGCTGAGTGCACTGCTGGGTTTAGCTGCTGTCAGGTCGAACATAATCTGGAGGGGTTTTTCCCAGAAACAATTGTTTTTTTCCTGCCTTTAAGTAGCTCTGGCAAGTTTTTGCCCCCCTAAAATCTCTTCTGGAGCGCTGCCTTGCGTAGCTTCAGTTCCTGTCTTGATTTGAGTGCATCATTCGAGATTCAGTCGAAACCTGGCTTCCCTGGGGAGAGTGCTCAGCATTTTGTGGTCATCGGGACTTGTTAAACGTGTACACTTGAGCTTCCAGCTCCCCAGTCATTTTTAGGAGTTGGTTTTCTTAATGGCGTTTGCCATGAGGGAGAGGAAACAAACTTCCAAGCAGCATTTATCTGTTTGCACTGGCTGGATGCAGTTTATAGCTGCTGGAATGGACAGGCTTTCTGATAGTAGGAATGTACTTTGTTTTCTCCATTCTCCTACATTACTAGTGATTATTTAGATGGTTGCCCCATGTACTGCATTGATGGGCGCTTTCCCACTTCTGTTGGTGCCCCAAAGAACCATAGTATCATAGAACAGAACATCCAGTGCAGTGCAGATGTGTTTCCCAGCATCTGTTTTACACTGTTGAGTTTAAACATTCTCTCTGAGTTACAGCTCAGGCTGGAAGGGAACATTCCCTCATGCCCCAAATGACTTTTTTGGGGGTCAGATTACAAAGTAAAACTATTTTGTTTTATTTTGAACTAATATTGCTCTGAAGGCTGGTTTGGGGGGAGGCCGTGGTTTAGCACTTGCCAAATGCTGCTAAAGAAGAGGGTTCAAGCTTCTGCTGCAAGTTGTGGACAAGCTGTTAAATTACTGGTTTAGCTCTGAAGGTTTCATAATGTCCTTTGCTCTCTGGGATGCAGACTCAGTTATTCCTTTCCCTTCTCTCCCCCCTCCCCCCCAGTTAATAATGGGGCTTTGTTTTATTTTCACTTCTAAACTTTATGCCTCTTGCTAATCTTCCTGTGTGTACAAATATGCTTTCTTCATCAGTCAGACTTGGCAATGCTTAGGCCACACTGAACTAGTTCTGGGCAGTACAGCAAGGCTCTCTGTTTATCAGCGCCTTTCTGGGGCAGTTTATTACACTGTGGCAGTGACATTTGCAGCCTCCTGAAAGAGCTGGTAAATATTTGGCAGGTTCTGCTCCTTCAACATTAAAAAAGGGCTGTATTTTATCAGTGATAAGGCCTGAAAGAAAACGATCTGGGCATGAAGGGCTGGAGCTGTTGGGCAGAAGGGTGGGGTTTGTGCAGGATATTCTTTGAATCGCACTGAGTGAAGTCAACTGTTTGCCTGCAGTTTAGGAACCGCTGTTCCTCTATGTCTGCAGACCGAGACCGTCAAGCCAGGGCTGTGTTTTAAGTTGCAGGAGGGCACAGAGCATGGCGGCTGCAGTGGCTGGGTTACGAACCCATGTAATGAGGGGCAGGTTAGACTGGGACCGTGCCTGGTGCCAGCTCTGTTGTTCATACACACCTTTCATGGGAGCCTGGATGTGTGTGTGGTAGAGCCGTGCACTCCTAGTGAGGACTGAATTCCCTAAGAGTGAAGCATTCAGCGTGCACCCAGCTTGGGACACTTTTCCCCACCGTTCCTGGGCCCATCTGCAGCTATGCCAGCTCTCGCTGCAGGCCAGCTCTTAAACACACACAGGCAAACCAGGCATGGAGGAGAATGCGCTTTTCCTTTCCCACTGTGGGCCTGCTTGAGGAAATCCTTCCAGCTCCTGCTGATTTCGTCACTTCCCTTCCTGAAGACCCAGACGTGGTGGCTCCCAGAGGGGAGAGGAGGAGGGCTGGGGAACCTACAGGAGGCTGCAGGGTGGCTTGTGCCAGCCTCTGAGGCCTCAGCCCCTTCCTGCAGGTCAGTGACATCCCCATGAGACAGACTGGTGGCATCTTTGTGGCTTTCACAAGGCACAGTGCTGTCCCCTGTGCCAGGTACCAGCTTTGCTTAGTAAGGCAGGAATCCCTTAGTAGAGGGATTCCTGCTTGGGTTCATGTGCTTTGGGGAAGCAACTGAGAAGGGGTGTGTGTGCATGTGGTGGTACTAACAAACAGCAGGATTGCAACTGCTAGGATCCCAAAGAGGGGGGTGTCTGATGCTGGGAAAGGGAAAGCCTTCCTTGCAGAGGGCTCTTTTATATCCCATCACCAGCCTGTGCATTCACACAAACCTTAGTGTGAGCCAGCAACAGTGTGGAAAAGAAATCATGTGGCTGCAGACTGAAGGAAGTGAGCCTGGTGATGCTGGTCTGGAGACAGCTTCCTCTTCCCTGCCTCATGGACTGCGGATTCAGGGCACATTTCTTTAGCTCTGAATAATCAAAATATTTCCAAGGCATTGCTTGGTAGATGGGATTTTGTGTGGATTTCATTTGGATCTCAGTGGCCTATTGGTTTAGCAGGGTTAGGCTGTCAGGTTTTTTCCCTTTTGTGGCAGCAGGCAGTGGGCCTTTGTTTTTCCTCTCCTTTGGCAGGAATTCCTTCACGGTGTCCTGAACGCCCATGTGAGTGGATGATGTGCCCACATTCCATGGCATCATGCAGCATCTCAGTATTTTCCCAATACAGATTTGTTAGTGACACCATTTATAGGTCCAGGCCTGGACTCTGGACTCTGAGATTGTGCCTGCTACTGTTGTCATTCATTAGTACTATCCTCATTACAAAGCATCCCATCTGACCACAGCTTTAGAGCCTTGCTCTGCCAGTTGCAGTGCAGCACTCAGAGAGTGGCAGTGCAGATGACAGCCCATGAGGAATGCACTCTGCTTCGGGTGTTACGTTAAGGACTGAATGTTATCCCAAACTGTCCAATCTGATGGAAGGGTCAGTCCTGTCCATCCAGTGGTAGGGCAGGAATTCTTCCCATCCTTTTCCCAGTGACCTCTTGATGAAATGGAATAGGACCTTCCAGTGCCTACAGCTGGTTTCAATCTCTAGAAATGCCCTTTTTTTTTTCCCAGATCCAAGTATGGAATTTCCTCACACTGTAAAATTAGAAAGCAGATTCCACTCAGCGAGAGGGCTTTGTGTGATTGACAGCTTTTAAAATATGGTGAGGAACAGCATTTAAAACCCTTCGACTGAATTCAGTCAGCACCCGGTAGGAACTGATAACCAAGCGGCCCAAAGGGCTGCTGAAATTAGTCATGGTTTTTGTTTTGGGGAAGAAACCCCCTCTTTGGGAGGTGCTCTGTTGTTACACAGAGAACAGGGCTTTTGAGCGCGATGCTGTCAACAGGGTTAAATTCAAGTATGCAAGTGCTGTAGTTTAAGGAATAAATTCCAGAAGCTGTGTATCACTCAGCTTCGTTGCAGAGCGATGCTCAGGTTGGGATAGGCAGAACTGCTGCGTGCTGAAACATCTGGAATAATACCCCATTTCCCCAAAGCGGAATTCTCTTGAAGCGCAGCGCTCGCTGATACTGGAGCGGGAGGAGCCAACAGCAACCTCCCAGGGCTGGAAAATGAATCAAGAATTTAGAGTGAAGCAGGGTCAGGAACCGTGATTTCGATTGGGATCTCTTGTTTAAAGCAGCGGCTAATTCGGAGAACTGGGACTTTGCAGGCTGCAGGGATTGGTGGGACAGCTTCTGCCGGGCTCAGGAGCTCGGCTCCTTGGCGCTTGGCTTTTGAGTCTTCTGATGAATTCCAGGGGAACAAGTCGTGGCAAACTGATCTGGAGCCTGGGAGCCAGAACATGCATGAAAAATCTTGTATGAAAAGAGAGATTGTTTCCTAAAGAATCTGAATGTAGTTCTGTTAAAATGGGCGCGATTTAGAACTGTAAAGGCCACTTTGGTAGTTTATGAGAGAGAAAAGTTTCCTCGGTTCCAGCGTTACCGGTGCTTTTTACACACCATAAAAGCAGTCCTGAAGTCTCAGCTGCATTTAAAATGGTTTTATTACAGAATCTGCTTTGACTGCAAAGATGTTTTGGATAACTGTGACTTCATCTGCTCAGTTTGAAGGAAATACTTCTGGAGGAGGACAGCATTCCAGGCAAATACAACACTTGTACGGAACAAGAAACAGGAAGGGGCACAGTCACAAGAGAGCTTTGGCCCATTTTAATTTACCTTGGACCATAAAACCAAATAATGTCATTTGTGAAAACTGTAGATATTGACAGCATCCTTTCTTTGCCACTGTTGTGCATTATTCAGCAGCGCAGTTAATGGTGTTTTATAAAGAGCTTTCAGTACATTAAGAGTGTGTTTCACATGAACTATCACACACTCCCCAAAACCAGCTTAATTAACATTTTAAAACCAAATGCTATTGCTTTAAACAACTGCACTGAACAGCAAAATGCAACTGAGTAACATCAGCTGAATTCCTTAAATCTGAGTTAATAAAGAGCTTCCACAACCTCATCCAAACTAGATTGCAGCAAAGGAGCAGAACCTCACTGAGTCATTTCACAGTATTTGTTAGCTGCAACTCAAGTGCTACACTGAGATTAGAATTACTCCAAACCCCAGCCTAAATTTAGCTCTGGGATTCACAAAATGCACTCGCTTCACTGGAGGAGTTTGGTTTGCTTGTAGCATATTTGAGCGAGTTTTGTATCTCCCTGGGGAATAAATTACAGCCTGAATGAGAACATTCACACACATTTATGACATTAATACCGCGTGCAGTCAGAGGTTCTGCGGGCATTCAGCCTTTAAACTAACGCCACCTCTACCTTCCTGCCAGGGCTTTATTTGATGTCTGTATGGATGGCCATTACGGCAGTGAGACACAATGAAACAACATTTTCCTGACGGTGTTTCTTTGCTGACATCTTTGCAAACACAGTAACAAGCTTCTCACTTTACAGTTTCCACTGAAGTGAACTCTTCTCTGCTCCCAGCCCAGCCCCATGTGAGTAACTGCACTTGTGTAGAGTTGTTTCACATGCCCCAAATAAAAACGTAATAAATCCAGAGTAAGGAAAAGGCGTATGAGCCAGTTGAAGGTGTTATGTAATGCTGGTTATATAAAGGTTTGGATGTCTCTATACTTTTAAGAGATTCTTGCCTTCACAAAGAACACAAACTGTAATTTCAAAACATCTGATACGAATTTAATCTTAGAGTATAAACTGGGCTTGTAGGTTGTCTGCATCAGGGAGTGAATTTACAGCTCTCCAAGGAAACAGCAGGTGTGCCTGTTGCTAAATAAAACAGCTCCTGCAAGCCAGTGGAGATATCTTGATCTGCACCAGCGCAGGATTCGTCCTGAACTCTAATCTTGGGGACTGGTGATGGTTTTGGATGAACAGCCATGAGCACCTCTATTATTTTA
The DNA here is from genome assembly GCA_002631895.1 of Agapornis roseicollis. Classification (NCBI taxonomy): domain Eukaryota; kingdom Metazoa; phylum Chordata; class Aves; order Psittaciformes; family Psittacidae; genus Agapornis; species Agapornis roseicollis. Next base: position 33,246 of record NDXB01001691.1, on the reverse strand, counting down.
GAGCGGTACATTCCAAAACGTGTGGAAGTCTGCAACTTTCAATCCTTTTCTAACTTTGAAGTGTGTTTTCCGAGTGGAAATATTTTGTAGCTAGCTTGCTAGCAGTGTTACATTAATGCTGAATGGTGGTCACTTGTTTGCAGGCAGCAAGCACAGGTTTAAGTGCTTAAGAATGTATCTGATGAGGCTGTTGCAAAGCGCAGTGGTTGTGCTGTAAGTTGGTGTTGACTGCACTGGAGTTGCACTGATTTACTCCCCTGAAGGCCTGACCTGATGGGCTCCAAACATCAGCAGTGTTTCTTTAGGGACCCTGCTCTTGCAGCCAGGATCTCACTTGTGCCTCTTTCATGTGGCCTGTGCAGGAGATGAATGGGATTGATGTTGTGACTGAGATGTTCCTCTCCCCTCTTCTTTCCCCTTTGAGTTAATCCATACCTGGAAGGAAACAGGTTAGTCCAGGTGAAAAAAGGTAGTACATCCCAATACAGCTTCCAGAAATCATCGCCACAGCAACTAAAAATACATTTTTCCCATTAAATGAGATTTGCTACAGCTTTGCTATTCCATGGCTTTGAATGTAACAGCAGTGCTGAGCTGTGCTGGGGTTACCTGGCAGCCAGGAAGGTAAAGAGCTGAAACTAACAGTGAAACTGAGTACACTGATGATGGTACCAGCCCTGAAGTGAACAAGAGTACCAGGGAGTGGGCAGAAAAGGGTTTCCACACTGCACACTCCTGCCAGCCAGTCCTGCTGCTTATGGTCTATGATGTCTGTAGTCTGTTAGACCAAAGGAAAGTGACCTGCATATGCTCACAGAAAGTACTCTGATGAACTGAAGCCTTACTCACCACAGCAGGGGTAGGAACACAGCCTCTTGTTCATTAAGAGCACTTTCAGAGAGCTTACCCCTTTCCCAAGAATTTCTTGTGCACCCTATGCAGTATTGAATTGCAGTCACAAACCTGGACACTGGTAGAGCTTTAACTGACAGCACCTCATTCTAATTAAAGTGTGTCATTAAGAGTATGTGGCCAAATGATTTCTAAATCATCTACGATGGAGTTCAGTTAACTTCATCAGCCTAAAGTGGGTCCTTGGTCTGGGCTCTCTCTCAAGGCAGAGGGAAGGGGAGATGGCTCCAGGGTCAGACCCACGAGGGTGGGAGGCAGCACCCTCTGCAGTGCAGCTTTCAGTGTGTTCATCACAGGAAGGCTGAACAATCAACTTTTAGTTAATTAATTACATTCGGCAAATGAGGGGGGTGGTTCTGTGACTTTTACTGCCATAGGGAGCTTCCGGATCTATTGGGTTGGACACAAAACCAGTGGCTTTTCCAGTGGTTACAGAACCTGGATCTGGCAATCTGGTCCCTTTAGAAAAACACTTCAGGAGTTCCCACTGTGCAGTAATGCTGACAGGAGAGAAAAAGGCATGGAAACCCTCCCAAACCTACAGCATTAATGCTGGGCTCCCTGCTAATACAGACTTCATTTTTCTGGAGGGTATTTTACTGCATTTTATAAAAAAAGAAAGTCTATAAACTTACAGCAAAAGACCAACATCTTTAGCACAGGGAGACATAGTTTAGAAGCTCAAGGTCCACATGTTAGTTCTGTGAGAAGCGCGAGGGCACCCAGACTTGGCCAACCTCTCTGTGGGGACTGTGGTTTTCTCTCTTTGTTGTGTCCTGGTATCCAAAATGGGTGCTTTTCATTAATGCGCTGGCAATAAACAGCATGTGATGGGATTAGCGGGGAGGCACAGCCAAAACACTTCTTGTATCAATTCTTGTATCTGTTTTCTTCCTCAAAGGCCGCTTCCTTCACAGACATGTGCCTCCTCCTGTAATCACACCCTCTGCACCCTCGGTTGGTTGCTGACAATTGCTTTGCACGTGCTTTGCTCTGACTGAAGGCTCTTGGCTTGTCAATATTCAGTGATTGCAGTGGGTGAGCTCGGCCATGGGTGTTATGCTGGGGCTGGCAGTGCACGTGGGTCACACGCCTGCCCTGAGGAGCAGCTCTTGTCCCGACCATGCAGGCTCCCTGCGCAGGGATCTCCTCAGTCATCACAGGCAGTGGTGTCTTAAAACAAGAAACGGAGCTGTCAGGTCCCAGTCTCCTCCGCTTGCTCCTCCCCGGGGCATGGATGCAGTCTGGCCTTCCTGAAATCATTATGAACTGGGAATAAGCCATTGCTTGAAAGGTGGAAAAGCACAGTGAGAAAATGCCCGGATCATGCACACTGTGGCTAATGAAATGTGAGTTTATGTGACCACCCATAGCTGATGCCCATTTCACGCTTGAGTGCTTCCATGTGATGAGTCCACTGCTAGCAGCAGCAGCACTTTTAATAACATGTTTCATATTTTTGTTAGGGCTTGGTACATTTCTCAGCCATAAGGGACCTAATCCCAAGGTGTGCAAGTGTAGCTCTTACCTGAAGCCATATTCAGGCAAAGTGAAAACTAAGCCCAAAGCTTTTTACAAGCTTCTGAATGATATTAGCTGATGTTTTAATGCTAATGTATTCTTATAATCTACACGCTATATTAACACCCATTATCAGTCTTGGTGTGAAATACGGGAAGAATAGGTACAAAAGTTGTAATTAAGAAGTCAGAAACCAGACTCTGGGTGAATTCTTTGGAGTGTGTGAGCACAAGAGTATTATATTTGTACTTACTGAGCCTCAAAGAACTGGAAAATGAGGAGCACCAGAACACCTGATAGATCTATTTAAAGCTTCAGGCCAATAGCATGCTTAAGCACATGCTTAACTTGGCGCATATGATTAATCACATCCCTGGTCCATGGAGTAATTAAACATGTGCCTATGTATTTTGTACAGCGCTGTACCAGCCTGCAGGCACTCTCTAAATACTGGTGTGCCTGAGAAAGTGGTGAATCAGAAAGTGATTTTTGGCTGAGTTTGGAAATGAGCATAAAGAGTGCATTAGGCACCCAGGACTCATTAGATTTGAACAGCTATGGAAAAGCTGGCCTTGTTAGCAGAACTGTGTAAGGAGCAAGGTGTGGCCATTTGCCTTATGGGAATGCCGTAGTTTTGTTCCAAGTGAAACGATTTTAAAATCCCTTTGCTTGGCAATTTCATGCTGCTCTCCTAAAGCTCTGCTTCCCTTTGTGCCGGACAGGCCAGACTCTGTCCCAGGAAAGCCCAACCTGGGCAGCTTCTCTCCTAACTCGCTGGTGGAAGCTTAGGTACGTGCAGAACTGGAGGCAGCACTGGAAGGTTGATGCCAGCAGCACAGCTGCTGCTGTTCCTGTCTGGGATCGGTCTGGGCACAGCGCTGCGGTAACGCACTCCTCGGGACTGCTGCTCCCTGTGCGCTGCTGCTCCCTATCCCTGCACCTACCAACTGCTCCGGTTCCTCCAGGCCTCTGTGCTGGGGGCCATACCCTTGGGCTGAGATGCAGGAGCAAACCCAGCAGGTGATGGTGAGTTCCTGGGCAGAACTGGTCTCGGACACTTCCTGGCTATGGTCTGAAAGTCAGCTTGAGCGGGAGACCATTATCAATGGGCTGTTTGGGTGCAAGCCCCATTCTTTTGGTGGCTAAGAGACTTTTAATAGGACAGCTGTGGTCAGACAGCCTGGTTGGCCATGCCATGGTTCATTTACTAGGAGCCATGCAGTCTCTTCTAGGCAGAGCCCCTCCTCTGGTGTTTTTCTCCTGGTGTTCTCCCTTCCTTGTCCCAGCCAGGTTACTGTTAGTTCTCACACCAGGCAGCTCCCTTCTGGGTTGCTCTGGGGGTGTTTTCCTAATGTGCTTGTCTGGCTCTGTGATTTGACCAGGCAGCGCTGCCATCCTCACTGCCGGCCTGAGCCAGGGAATGGTCTCTTGCCACTCAAGATGGGTGAGATGTGGCAGCCTCTACAAGACTTTTTAATGACTAATTGTTTTATTTTATATACTTGAAGTCAGTTAGCTGCTTTAATTTCCTTGTTCTCCAAGGCCTCTGCATAGAAATGCTAGTGAGGTCACCATAATGAGGCATGTCAGTGCAGCATCAACTGTTACTACTCCAACTATTAAGCTACTATAAGCTCTCTGAATGGTGGGAGGCTCGTTTTCAAAGCAGCCTCCGTGGAAAGTCTACATAATGTGTTTGCTTATAAAACCTTGTAATTTCCAAAGGGACCCAGGCAAGATGAACAGGACCTGAATGTAGCATCTCCTAAAAATAACTCTGTCTTAGCAGCGCTGCTGATGCTGGGGGTGGGAGGGAGGCAAAGCGATGCTCTCAGCTGAGGACTGCAAACACGTGGAAATGTAAAGCCAGGAACTGCTGTTCTTCCCAACCTGTTCATGGCTGATGGCATCTCCCAAACGCTGGGTGCAGCTGTGCTATGGCGCGGTGTCTCTTGTGGGCAGGATGGTCAGCATGGATCCTGACAGTCATGGATTTGCTCTCCTGTACTTCACAGTTAATACTTTCTTAGGGACCTCTCCTGTAATTTTCAAGATGCTGATCAGCCCGATCTTGGGTTTGAGAGAAAGAAACTGAAACAAACTTCTTTAAGAAGGCAACCCCCATGTAAGTGGTCTCTGGAAGCCGCCTTTGCCAGCATTTCTCCACAGCAGCTCATTAATTTCAGGGCCACACTGGTATCAGTCATTGTCTTGCCATCATGTCCTGGAGTCAGCTGCAGCTTGGGAAGTGTACAGTGCAGAGTGCATAGAGCTGTGGTGTGGGTCTGGCTGCTCTGAAGACAGCCCTTCATCTTTCCTGAGCTACCAAGAGCAAACCCTGCTGCCATCTAAAACCAGGGGCTGAAGCTCTTGTCCGGGCAGAGCTGGATGGCAGCTGCTGTTAAATGTGCCAGAGTCTCTCCTGTGAGTGGGTGTTATTCATTTGGTAATACCAGTCCATTCCAGCTGAGGATCCATCCCTTTGTTTTGTGTACAGGACAATTTGTTTTCAATTTCTGTTTCTGAAAGGAAACTGTCAAGACAAAATTCACACTTAAAAAAATGAAGGGCAGCAGCCCTTTGTCTGCTTCTAACAATCCCCTTCCATGACTAAAGCCGGAAGAATTCTAGAAACTGCAGTCATTTTCTACCTTCAGGTTTGTGCTGTTCTTGCATTTTCTGAGTTTCAAATTCAAGGCACCAAAAGACTTCAATCCCAAATCATCCCAATAGCACTGGTGTAAACTTAGAGATAGATCTGTGCTCTGATGATTAAAATCTGGTTGTGCTTTATCTAGCAGTGGAGTTGGGGCAGCAGGGAGCTGAGAGCAGCCTGGGCAGGAATCCTGTCTTGTAGCACCTGCAGTCAGAAGAAGGAACACATAGAACATATAAAGCCTCCATGAAGGGGTTTCCCTGGAGCAGCACATTCCCATCCTTGCTGGATTTGCCAAGGACACGATGCCAGTAAAATAGAATTGGGGTGAAACACCCTCCCCAGGCTGAAAGCTGCAGCGACTCTGATGACCTGCTTTGCTGTATGCTGGGTGTGCTCTGTCTGCTGCAGTGGCGTCTGGAGCTTGTGGTCTCCTTGGGGCGTTGGTACAACAGCAAGTGCTGAGGGGATCTGGTCCTTGCCTGGGGCTCCTTCCAACTATAAAGAGTTGTTTAATGTCAATCTAAGGAAAAGGAGGGGAGAAAAAAAGAACTTATGAAAATAGTACCAGCGTGTATCTCCTTTTAATCTGAGTCCTAAAAACTACTTGATGCTCACTACAAAGGAATTGATTCCTTAAATGAATGAAGTAGTCATAAGTGCTGTGTTCAGTGTGGGACTGCTGACGCTCTGAGTCATGCTTTGCTTCTTTCAGGCTCTGGCTTTTATGCTTCATTTAGGGCACCAACGTCATTAGCATTCAGAGGGCTGCTGCTTTTCCTTATTATTATTACAGCACTGCTGTAATTTTTTTCAAAGATGCAAGTAACATTTGGATCAGAATCAGGGCTCATGTTCGACTGCCACATCAGGGCACAGCGTTTGCTTTCATTTGCCTTGCAAGCCTCAGAAGAAATCCGAAATGGAGGTAAGGTGTGGCTTTGTACAGTAACGACAGCTCTCAGGGGTTTCGGGATGCCACTTTGCCTGCTGCTGCAGAGGGTCACCCCCTGTTAGGATGGGTGAGATTGGGTCCATCCCAGCATCCTGTGGAGAGTTTATGGGAAGAAACAGAGCAGAGCTGTGGGAATCTGCCTATGGTTTCTGTTGAGTCCACCTCCATCAAAATGCAAAGTATTGATGAATTAATAGGAAAGTGTTGATCTCTGCCTAAGGATGTGCTAGGCAGGGCTGGGCTCTCCAGGAAGATGTGTGATGAATGAGGGTTGAAAATTCCCAGCCAACTTCTTGGCACCCTGTAGCAGGGAACTTACAGATCTTAGATACTACCTCAGGTTCAAGCTGTGAAGTCAGCAGCAATTCCCTGAGGAACAAACCAGCTTGCTTACCAAATTAAAAGCAACAGGTTGCAAACCTGGGCAGATGTGTGACCTGCTCCGAGCACCCTGGGCATTGCAGGTTATATGATGCAGAAGAGCAGGATGTGCAGCGCTGCCTCTGCACTGAGCTGGTCAGAACTGGGATCTCTGCTTCCCCTGGACATTCCTTGACACCAGTGCTCACCTGGCTGCTGGCACCACGTGCATTTGCAGGATGAGGTGGTGCTGCTGCCTTCTGCCCCTGCTCTGGGGTATTTCAGGGCTGCCTGCAGCGAGCTGTGCCAGGCTGTGTTTGATGGCATCTCTGCAGCGGCAGACGAACCAGCTGGCGTTGCACTCAAACAGAGCGTGGCGTTTGCTTAGGAGGAGCCTGCGGGGATGACAAAGCAGTTCCACTGTGTCAGGGCTGGCACCGGGGCTGGCGCTGGGCACATCAGCAGCCGTGTGTGCCAGCACGAGCCGGCACAGCCATGCTGCAGAGAAGGGACCCTGTGAGACTCTGCCCTCCTAGGGACAGACTGAGCGGCAGCAAGAAAAATGAGGGACTTTCAGGGGCAGCTGTGTTTTACTAACCCAGTCATAATGCCCCTAAAAATCCTTATTGTTCTTGCAATGGTCAACTGTGCCTGCAGTGTGGGGAGGCCTGCAAAGGAAAGCACCTGGGGCAGGGCAAGCGTGGCGGGGCAGGTCTGCTCTGGGGAAGGTGTGATGGCAAGTGGGAGCAGTGTTTGAGGCTGGAGAAAGAGGTTCTGTTTGAGTGGAGCTGGAAAGATGCATTGCTGTGAATTGTGGTTATGGAGCATGTACTCTCTATGAGGCTCAGGGCATGGGAGCTGCAACACAAAGTGGGGGAAATGCAACAAGCCAAGTGCTTTCCTCCCTGCTCTCTCTTGCATTCCCTGCCCCAGCTGCATGAAATGCAACTGGAGAGATGCACAACCCAACCAGAGAAAGCCCAAACCACCCCTGCCTCCAATCACAGTTGTGCTCCTCTTTCAGCTAACTGCTCTAGGTCTTTGCTCATCCACAGCACCCCTCTCTGAGCTTTATTTTCTACTCTTAATTTTCCAGATCAGCCCAGAATTGCCTGCAAAGAAGCAGTTTGTTAAACTGAGCCCTAATGTTAAATTATTTGCCACCTTTATGCTCTCTTAATGCTTTATTTCTGAGAGCTTCTGTATGTTGAGTAAAAGTTGTTATTTTCACTGAACTCTGCAACAATGTTCAAAGCTTTTCTCTTTTAGGAACTCCACCTGGAGCTCTCTATCCAGAGTCAGTCTGGCCTCACAACACCAACAGTCTGCTGGGATTACTTGTTACTTGTTTGGAAAGGTTTTATTTAAGACTTTTATCGAGTTTATAAATTAAGCAATATGTTTATCAATGAATTCTCCCTTAGAAGCCTATGCCAACAGATCAGAAATGCATGGTTTTGTCTGTAGTGACTACATAGATTTGCTTTTACATAGCACTTGCCTATTTTTAATTGGGTTATATGGCTCTGGAGCAAGATTTACTCATTTGTTATTTGTTATTCTCAGGAGCATTTCATCTGCTTGCCTTAAAGCTGAATTCTTTGTAAAGGAGAAGTGATGAGAAACCCTGCAGTGAGTCCCAGGTCTCGCTGAACGTTGTGCGGATGCTGCCACAGTGACACTGCTCCAGTTAAGGTATGGTATGAACCAGGAGCTGTACCAGCTGCTGTGCAATGTGCTCACATGAAGTCATCCTGCCACAGCTGTTGCAGAATCCCCAGCTCCCCTGTGTAAGCAAGCCCTAAAGGACAAGCCTTATCTCAGTGACTGTCACTAGATAAGACAAGACAATGGGCACAAGAAAGGCATGTTCCTATCAGCTGATGGGTACTGATCAACCAGTTGGGAACAAAGAAACTTGGGCTGCTCAAGGCCCCACAGGACTGCCCCAGAGTGCTCTTCCCCGTGGCTGATTCCAGGAACATTTTGGAACTTTGGAATTGTTTCTTTCAGGAATGACTGCTTTGAGACCTTTGATTTCCGAGGCTGCGCTATTACAGGAAGCCCCAGACCCTCTGCTCCCTCTCCGCAAGGATTCCTTCATCTAGCAACTCTCACGTGCATCTGCTACTGAAACGAGATGAAGAGCTTGAATGTTCCTTGGCAAGATTGGTGGATGGAATTAATTCCTTCTGTTCTGATCCTGATATGTGCCAATCACCTCAACTGCTAATGGGCTGTAGAACAACAACCTACTACAGTGGAATATTTTGTGCTGAAAACAGGAAGATCAGGAATGAGGGTCTGTAACTTTTATGGATGTGTTTCTATGGTCAATTTTTATCTTTACTATCACCACCTTACTCAAAATATGTGTAAAAATAAACACATTTTTGCTTTGAAATACTGGAATACTCCTCCCCAGCTTCCTCCTATCTCAGCTCTGCCCCTGTGAAGAGACCCCACTCATGGATTTTAAAGCCAGAAGGATGAGCCTGAACCTCTACCACTGGATGCGCACAGAATAACTCCTGCAGCTCATCCTGAAGCCAGGGCCCCGATGAGTGGATCTTTTCCTTACGTGCTATGGGAACTCTGCCTGTACAAATGTCTGACAGGCTCCTGCAGAGCTTTGTATCCTTGTGCCCTGCACCTCACAGCAAGCTGCAAGTTTCCGGTTGTTTCTTGTACAGCCTGTGGATGAAACCCTTCATGTATGTGACTGCGTGTGGTGAACAGGATTGCACAGCACAGGGGGTTGGTGCTATTTTTATCCCAGCTGTTCCCAAAACAGCTTTCCCAGCCAGGCAGGTCACATGCACCCCCTCCAGTTGCCACACTGCCTGTCAGAGCAGAGGGTGGGTGACACTGGGAACGTGGCATGGGGCCGCTCTGCAGGACCCCTCGTGCATATCCCACAGGTACACACTGTGGGATAACAGTGCAGCTCTTTAACACTTCAGGACATTCCCAGTGCATCCATGATGTGTTTCTCTGTGCCCAGGCTAAGCCTTGCACTAAAATTGCAAGAACAAGTTAAGGCTTGTTTTTTCTAAGTTCGGTGTCAATTGACACCTCTAATTTGGCCTGGAAAAATGCAGGAATATCTAAAAATAAAGGTGTTTTGAAAAGTACACGCAGGCATTCATGACATTTTTCAGACTCGGTCTCAGGTGATGCCATCAGCTTCTACTGCAGTTAACCTCTGACCCAGCCTTCCATGATGCTGCCATCCCTAGTCTAGGCTAAGCAGGATGAACATTAAAATAGACCCTACTGAAATAAAACACCCTGCTACTCACATGCACAGAATTCCTTCCCTGAAAAATGGGTAACAGCAGATGAACTAAACCTGAACCACCATTCATGTTACTTCACCCATCCTTGGAAGGCGCACAGCATTTAGCCTGGCAATAGTGTTACAAGACTCCACAAAGCACAGACCTGAAGCAGCAAAGAGCAGAGGGTTTAGGGTGAGATCCCAACAGGGAAAATAAAGAAGTCAAATTTCCCTTCAAGTACAAGCAATTCCATGAATGTCAACTTCAGGCACCGGTGTTTCAGGCTGCAAGGAGCCTCTCACTGCAGGGGCACTTTGTGTCTTGCTGGGATATACTATCAGCTGCTTTCAGTGCACAACTCCTGTCCAGAATAGTTTAATGGGGTACACTTATTCAAAGAGAAATTGTGTGTCAGCCACATAAATGGAATAAAGCCAGTGCAAGAAATACATTTTGGAGACAAATTTGGTGCTGTTACTGAAGCCCTTTGGTACTTAGCTGTAGTTCCTGATGAACAGCTGCATCACAGAGGCAATACAGTTATTTAGGCAAAGTTTGATCTTAATTTAAACATTTCATTTCCAGCAAGCCTGAAGAAATCCAAGCTCAAGGAAACTTTAGCTTTAGCAGGTCTTTGTTGGGCTTTATCTTTTTCAGTTTGACCAGAATCACCCTATTTAACTAAGGGAACATTTGCAGGAAAGAAGCAGCCCCTTTTCCAGTGGGATGGCTGGGTCAGCCTTCACAAGAGCTGGGCCCTGTTCTGCTTGTATAGCCTGGGGCTCAGAGCTTGATATCTGGTGCTTTTTGAAAAGGAAAACCAAACCACACAGAGACACCTCCCCTGCACAGTGACCAGAGACTTCCCTGAGCCTCACCTTCAGCACACAAACTCATCCGCTGATTTAGGAGAGCTGATGTGTGCCTTTCTTTGCAACATCAAGTCTGGAAACTTTGTTCCATCCCTGGAGCAGGACTGCTGTTCCTAATCTAGAGCCTGGCAGGCACAAAGGTCTCTTGTTGCTGAGGCTGATGCTACTTATGTGCAGCTATTTGTTTGTTAAAAAGAAAACCCCAAACCATGCTCTTTTCTGCCTAGTAAGAGAAAGCACTGTGGTATTCCAGGTAAAGAATGTCAGGTGTAATGAGTTAAATCCTACCTTGTAACTGTCAGTCCTCTTCTTGCCTGTTTGTCATGGTGCCCCTCAATCACCCGTGTGACAAACACGGGAGGGACCCTTGATGACTGTGTACCTGCAGAACATTCCCTGCCTTCTAAGTTCATATTCCTCTAAAGGTCACTTACTGTCTGTGCGTAAGCCCAGGCTGGTTCTTTCAAGCGCGGTAGAAGCACACTGCTAAACAAAGAATGAAAACAGAGAAATTCAGCGTTGTGGCAACCCAGTTTGTAAAGCAGGGCACCTGTAAGCCCATTGGGGGCCATGATTAATTGATTGATTGATTTCTTTATTAGTCTGCAATTGAGAGATGGCAAAGAAATTTCCTCTGCACATCCTCAGACTCCTCAGGCTGTTCATGTGCCTCATGACAGAAGCTGAGCAGTACAAGGCTTCACTGCGCTCCTCTGTGTGCACGACCCATTTGTTTTCTCCTTCAATTTCCTGTGACTTCTGTTCAGCATTTTAAAGGAACAAATAAAGACAGATTTCTGGTTTCTATAGCCTATGGTTTACAAATATACAGCCCCAATAGTGTCAGCATATACAAGAGGCATTTCTAATCATTACATATCGAAGTGGAACAGAAAAGGACTAATGATAAGTAAATAGAGTCTAATGACATCCCCAGTGCTCCAGGACATAGGACAGGTTTTGGTCACAAGTATTACACATTCATACTGTGCTGGAGGTTACAATATAGTCTGGTATTTATGTCTAGCAGCACAGATCTGTGGTACATGTAGTACCAAGTGTTTTGCTCCAAGATGAGAAGCAAGTCTATGTATTCAAGCATGTGGACTTCCAAGCAGTTACAGCTTGCTCTTAATTGGGGAAAGGAAGCCAAAGGAAATCATGTGCATAGGAGTCAAATACCATTTTTAGGAGTGGGGACTGTATGTGTGTTTCAAAAGGGATTAAAATAGCCAGAGACTAAAGCACACTAATGATTAATGGTCTCTTTCTGTGAGCTGAGGACACGTCGTGCAGAATCTGGCCCTCCTGAAGTACAGTTTGGCCCAGCACATTTTAAAGGCACTAACTGGTTGGTTATTTTCCTTTACGTTGTGCATCAGCTATGTCATGTGTCTTGAATTGTTAGCTCCTGTTTCTGTAGTGTGTGATGCACATGAGTACCTCAAGCCCGGCCTGACCCAGTGAGCAATGGTGTATCCCCACAGCCAGCAGCCCAAACTGCAGTGAGCGCTTGCACCATACACTAACCCAGGTGCTACAGCTGGCCCAAACCAGCCCAACAATTGTTTTAAACCCATTCAGTTTTTGTGACTGTCCTGGCCCACATTCTGTAACTGTGCCGCTTCCTGACCCCCTGCCTGTCCCTCCAGCCAGCACCCACTGAGCAGTGCCTTTCCTCAGCAGGAGCAGGCACTCTCCTGATGGAGAATCTTGCAAGAGGAGGTTATTCTTTAACCCCACTCCCTGCAGGCCAAGGAGAGCCTGCAGCACTGCAGCAAGGCTGCCACTCTGGCTGCCTGATGGGTGCTGGGGAAGGCTGAAACCCAAGAGGAGGTGAGCTGGGGGCTGCTTCACGCTCCACCCGCACTCGCTGTGTGGCAGAAAATGTCCAGGTTTAACCTCTGTGTGCCTCCCACCCCAGGCTGCAGCAGTGAGACGAGCCTCTGTCTGGCCCAGTGAGCTTCTGCAGCTCTTAACTGATGGGTGCTGCTAAGCAGCCTCACCATAACTGAGTACAAGGTGTTAAAGAAGGATGCATTAGTGGGAAAGAGCCCGCTGAAATAAAGCTTGGATAGAAAACACATGCATGCTGAGAGTGCACCCTCTCCCCAGCCCTGCTCCTCGCCCTGTGCGGGGTGATTAATCCCTTACAGACACACTGGCTGCTGTTCAGTACCTCTGCCTTGTCCTCGAGCATCCCTATGGCCTGCCAGGCCAGTGGGGTTTCACTGCAGGAAGGAGGCCAACCGAGAAGCTGAGTGGCACCATCAGTGCAGCTGCCCTGTTCCAGCATTGTGCCAACACCACCAACGTGCCCATTAACGGTGTTTCTTTTCCTGCTTAGAGAAAAACAGTACAAGGCCTTACTATAAGAAAACTTGAAAATGACACAAATGAGGAACTTCTGGGAATTCCTCAGGTTTTTCCAGCTGCAGAGGAGAGTGAAAATTGTCAGCTATAAAAATATTATAGCTTTTGCTGTTAAACAAACCATCATTTGTCAACAGGTAGCTGAATTCCATCCAATTGTGCTGGCAGAGATGGAACTGATTTTTACCCCAGTACTATTGTATAGTTAGCAGGTGGCAGAAAACTGGCAACTGAGACTGTGCTGGATGAATAACCCCATGAGCCTCGGAGCAGAAGGCACAGTATCTCACGGAGCAACTGCAGCTCATGCTGGAATGTGTTGAACAAATGCTTGTTAACAATCTGGCACAGGCAGAGAATTGCTTGATGAAAAGGTGCTGGAAAAATGTCATTTAAATAAGACACAGATTTCCTCGGGTTATCAAAAGAACAAGCCAGGCTTTATGGCTATGAATACTAAACTGCAGCAGCAAAGCAGCAAATGTTAGCATTTCTCACTCACTGAAATGGAGAGTCTGGTAATAATGAGTGAAATGTCCCAACCAGTTCTAAGATAGGAAAGGCAAGCCAGAAAGCCAACAGAGAGAACTGGTTTTATATTGGCTTCACAGCTCCCAAATTCTGCTGGAAAATTTTCCACTCTTCCAGATGTTTTCTGGGGGAGAGGGAGAGAGATGCTGTGATTTCAAATGCTGTGCTGCTTCTAAGCTGAGCAGACCACACTGCACCATCTGGGAGAAGGGAAGGTAATAAGTGAAAATGCCCCACCAGGAGACATTGCCTTGGGCAGGAGCTCAATACCTGGTACAGCAGCGTATTACTGCCCTGTGTTCTGTACTTAACACTGCTCTGGCTTTGTCTCTGCTTTGCAGGCATTTTATTTTTATCATGGGTAAGAGCAGGAATGTGTGTGTCTGTGAGAGAGCGAGCATGGGGCTGCAGGCTTCATCTCACTGCAAATAATACTTTGGCAGGAAACCTGCAGGAGATTAAATTAGGGGCCTGTGACTGAATATTAAAACATTTCAAACTCTGAGTTCCTCTAAATAAGCAGCTACAAAACAAGGAGGGAGTCTGACAGAATTAGCAGGTTCAAATGCTAAAGGAATCCACCACGGGTCACGTCTTTATCGATGCACATTTAAAACAATCTTTTCTATTATTTTTATTAGAAGCTGTGGATGTCAACATGCTATTTCCTCAATGCATTTTGAGTCCAGATTAGCTGAAGTTTTAGGTGTTGGCAGACTTGCTACAATGGAAGGGAAATGCCAATGGAATAACTTTAAACATGATCCAATCCCTGATGATTCATTGGATGTGTTAAAATTTCCTTTGAGACCGTGTAAGTAACGCAGGGACTGGAGTGCAGAGCGCCTGTGACTCAGCTCTCTGCGAGGCAGCGGGAGGATGTCAGAATTACTCACTGGGACAGGAGGAATCTCATTTATCTATTTATAGGCAAGGCTGAGATGAGCTTGTACCATTAAAGAGCTGAGTTTGCCAATTCCCATAAGGGGAGGAGGAGGGAAGGACCTCACTTCAGCCGTGGAAATAAAAGCCTCGGTATCAGCATCCTTTTTCCCCCCATTTCCAAACCTGGTGACATGACCCTGCCTGTAACCATCACCATGGCTGACACCCTACCCATAAAGAAGTTATCTAGGAACACATGGCTCTGGATTACTGATCCAGTCTCTCACTATTACAGTCCATTACATCATATCACGCTTTTTGGCAGGCTATTCCAGCACTTCATTTTAAATTTCCAGCCTTAATATCATTTGTTCTTGTGCCAGCATCATAATTTAGTTTAAACAATTCTCTTTTTTCTCTGATCTTTACCTATCAGATGTATTTACTGAAAACAATCCTATCTATCTCCTCTAGTCTTTGTTTTGAGAAACTAAACAAATGAAGCTCTTCTAGTCTCCTCTTGTTCTAAACCCTCTGATCATACTCAGTGCCCTTCTCTGTACCCGCTAATCTTCCCTGAACATGAGTGAACCTGTATCTTCTAGGATTGTGTTTGCCTTTCCATATCACATCAGTGGCTCGCAGTTATCCCTCGGAGCAAGTAATTCTCTGTTTTTTTTCCACCACCCTGCTTTTGTCATTCTCAAGTGAGTAATGTGATATTCTGGTTATTCATTTCTAACTGCACGTCTTTCTAGTCTGTCTGTTTATTCAACCTCAGACAAATTCTGTCCTTCAGTTACTGCTGATTGATGTTCTGATCCTCCTCTGTATTAACAAAGCCTGTGTCCTCAGCAAGGTTCTTCACTACATTCCTACTGCTGAGCCAGAGTCATTAATGAAACAAATAAGCCTGGCTCAAGACTGACCCTTGAGGAGTTCCACTTAGTAACTGCCTCTTGTCCAGCTTTTCTCCTTTCCACAGAGCTCACTGTCATTTGCTTTCAGTTCTGCATTTGCCATCCACACTAATCCCCATCTTCTCAACTTCAGCTAGTAATTTCCCATGTGGTGTAATATCAGATTCTCAACTCAAGTCTGGATAGAGTAAATCACCTGTATTTCATTTGTTTAGGAAAAAAAATCAGTCATCAAAGAGAAATATGAGGTTAAGCTGAGCTCCTTTAATGTGCCAGCTCTCTCCAAATCCCGGGATGGAAATCTGCCAGTGCACCTTGATCTGAGCACACTGAATTCTTTAAGCTTTTCCTTCCATCTTACATGTGATAATTTTTATTCCCTTATGTATGTTCTTACTAGAAATCCTGTCTTTGCCCCGCTGTTCAATATGATCAGCTCTATTAAAAATGCAGGCAAAGTGGTTTGAATTCGTTTCTAGACCATATGTAGAATGGTCTAAGCTCAGCCCCATTCTCACTACATAATGACCACATTTCTTCTTTTTCTCTGTAGTATTTATCTACCTGAACTTTCTACCATCTGTTTCATTTCCTTTTCAAAGTCTGATTCACAACTTTGACATTTCTCATTGTACCCCTGCATCTCCTGACCTCAGCAAACTGAAGCTGTATGACTGAGGCAAGTAAGTGCCTCCAGTCTTGTGCCCCACCACTCTTCTCTGATGCTGCCCTTGAAGCAAAAGTGACACAAGAGCTCATAAAGCAGGTCCAGAACTGCTGGGCTCAGGACCTGCTTAGTCAGCCCTGTATCAGGGTGATGGGCTCTGGCAGAGAGCAAAGCAGGTGGTGGTTCCCTGCAGTGGTTCCCCTCAACATCTGATTTCAACTCCTGTGAACTGAACACCCTCTTGCTGATCAGACCTTCTGCCCATTCTTTGTCTGTTCTCAGTTAACTTCCCCCATGGCTTTGGGGCTGGTTATTTATCCCAGTCTTAGAGTGCTTCCCTTCAGGGTTCATCCTCTTGCATGTTCCAGCTAGTTTTGGAATCCAGTTTCCAGCACATTCAACTCCTCAGCCCTTCAGTGCAGTTGATTCCATTAATGAGTTCCCTTAATTTCTCAACATTTGCCCTTTTTAAGATGAGTATGTTTGGTGTGCGACTACAGACAGTGCTGGAGATTCAGCCCTAATGAGGCACCTTTAAAAGCTCCTGTTTCCTTACCAGAGTCTTCAGAGGCACTGGGTGACTCACAGCTTGGTGCTTTAGAGACAATAAAAGAACTGCACTTGCCTTTCTGTGTGTGTGAGACTCCATATGACCATAACACTTCTCAGAATTAACCAGCATTTTCATTTTATAGACAACTGAGACATAAAGATGATAGAGACAGAAGATACTGCATTGTACAAGGTATTAGCCAAGTACCTAAGGTGAAGTACAAAGCTTCTTAACCCCACTGAGATCCCTGCAGCAGTCCAACCTTGCTCACTTGAAAAGTAGGTGTTTGTGCCAAGCTATCTGCTTTGAATTCTGTCTACCTCTTGAAGAAAGCAAAGCACATCCAGGCTGCAGATTGCCCTATCCCAGACATGCAGCCCAGACAGGCAGCAGGGGCTCAGCTGAGACTGTACAAAGCCAGTATCGGACAACAGGAGCTGTGCCCTCAAAACACTCTGCTATAACACGCTACTCACCTAAGCCCATTTAAAACCCCAAAGCCCCAGCGCTTGCTGCCACTCAGGGTGTCTGTATTCAAAGTGGGATTTGAACCTCAGCAGTGGGCCACCGACAGACTCACCAGTTTTCCCCACTCCCTTGGAATCACTCTGGGATCCTGCCCAGGACACATCCATGACTCACCTGCTTTCTCAGCTGCATGGGCCTTGCCTCCCAAACCAGTGTGACATTCCCACAGCACTAAGGCCATGCTGCCATCCCAGGCAGGTAGAAGCTACCTCCCACTGGCAAACTGGTGCATGCTCAAACCCTGTGAATGAAGAGCAAAGCACATTTCTCTCCTCTCAGCTCCATTAATATACTTGGAGTGGGAGAAAAATGTGCCCCTCTCCCAAAGCATGTCTGCCTCGAATGCCCACTGCTCTGCTGGGCACCTACTGACCTTGACAGTGTCACAGGACTCATGTTCTTCTAGAAGAGTAACCTCCTTGTGAACAAGCTCTTTGCTTTGGGAGGCACAAAGCAGGCTTGTCTTCCAAGTGTCCAAGCCTCCTTTTCATGTCTGTTTATTCCTTCACTAGCATTTATTTTTGGCCCTGAAAGAAAAACCCAACTCACATTAAAGGGATGGTGTCCACTTAAACCCACAGGCTGCAGCACCCCCTTTGCAGGGGAAGGCAATGGAGGAGACCAACAGAAAATACAAGAGAAAAATCTATTGCTTGCTGGGCACAAAACTGCTTTTGCTTTCTAGTGAGAAAGCAGCAGAGCATCTTCAGAGCAACTGGTCAAACAGGCCAGAGACTGCATGCCTGAAGCTTTTCTGTGCTCGCAGTAACAAGTCCATGGGCCGCATTTCCATATGTACTGGAAAGCCCTTCCATCTGGGATTGCGCAAGGGAGCAAGACAGCATGTTCCATAATGTCACACTCTGTGGTGGGTGTAACTTTAGCAATCCTAGGCTTTACAACATCACCTATCAATGACAGCAAATCAGAAAGACAACCTTTTGAGCCCCCCTATACTGATCCAGCATCCCTTTTGGATACTGGAGAGAGGACAAGGCTTCTTAATGGGATTGCGCAAGGGAGCAAGACAGCATGTTCCATAATGTCACACTCTGTGGTGGGTGTAACTTTAGCAATCCTAGGCTTTACAACATCACCTATCAATGACAGCAAATCAGAAAGACAACCTTTTGAGCCCCCCTATACTGATCCAGCATCCCTTTTGGATACTGGAGAGAGGACAAGGCTTCTTAATGCTGTGGGAAGAGCTTAGGAGGGGCTGCAGGTGATGGCTGCCTCCTGAGACCAGTGCCAGCTGTGCACACACTCCTTCCTTCCCTGCTCAAGGCCAGGGCTAAGGCAAACAAAAGCATTTAGGCTACCAGTGGATTACCCCTCACCTGTTTGACTTTGCAGAGGAGCAGTGCTCACAGGTCCAGTGCCAGCTCCATGCCTGTCACCTCCCAGCAGAGAACTGCAACTGTGTGTGGCCCAGTGCAGCTACACAGGGGCCATCGAGGGGTTCATGAAGCTGAAGTCTGAGGCAAAAAGTTCAAGGCAGAGGTCCTGTGCTGACTGTGTGTGTGGTCAAGACCTATATTCCTTTGGGGAGAGGCAGAGGAGGAGAGCTGGACTGCATCAGGAGCTCTTCGAACTGGATCTGCAAGAGGAAACAAGCTCACTTTAGCAACAACTGCATTTTGGGGCACCCATCAGCATTCAGCATCCCATGCCAGGTAGCTATGCTCCCCTCCTATAACACGGTGACTGAGTTGGGCACCTGAGAACAAAGTTATTAAACCACTCTGCTCTCAAGACCTAGTGACAGCAACCACAGCCCTATCCACTGAAGTCAAAGGGATTCTGGCTACAGGCCTTATTCCTCTCCCTCCTACATCAATACCTATCTTTTAGGTCTATTTGCTACCATGAAATTACAGCTGTCAGGTCTTGGCTGTCCACGAGGCCATGGCTGAGCCAAAAGAAGTGGAGTAGCAACACTTGGACATGATAGAAACTGAAACCTTGGGAAAGTCTGGGTCTGCCTTGCACACACAGCAAGTTAGCAGAATATGAATGATAGATCACTCAGAGTAAGTGCCTCTGGATGCTTGGCTGACTTTGAGAAGGATGAAACTGCATTTTCATTGCTGAGACTCCTCCTCCAGTAACAAGATGTGCCCCATGGGATGCTGGTAACATTCTGGTAGTGCCTGCAGACAGCAGCAAGGGGCAAGGGTCTTACACTGCTGAACTGTATATGCTAAACACCCCTGAATATCACAGTCAAGACCCAGGATTTGCAAGCACAGAGACACCCACATGTAGGATGTCCTCCAAATAGCCCATGAATCTAGAGAGAAAAAAGGATTTTGTATTCTTTCCTTTGCATGTAAAACATCATTAAAATAATTAGAAAACCAGATGCACTGTATCAGTATCTGACAAATGAAGAATTCAGTCAGGGTTGTTTAGGAACCCACAGCATCCCTGCAATACCAATAATGAGTATTTATAGCCTACTATGCAAGGAAAGCATCCAGAAAAGCTGAATGATTAGAATGCAATACAGTCATTCCAAGGCAGAAGTCTAGTGCAAGGTGCAGGCAGCCAAGATCTCACACCATTTTCTTGTCTTGAATTATAAACCCCATTGTTCCTGTTCATGTATTTCGTACAGAACATCCCGGTTCCTCAGCAGCAAATACCCATTTTATTCCTGCTGAATTTCACTGAAGTTACCACATTTATACTTAAGCTCAGAGGCAGATCCATATTCCTCCTTTATACATAAATCTCCCAGCTGCCTACTCACAAGGATGTGCAGCTTGGCAAAAGAATGACTTGACAGAATGAGCTGAGTGGCAGGGTAGCTGTTAGCCTTCATGATACTACCAGAGCATCTGGAGAAGTTACATGCAGTAGTAATGCAAGTATGAGCTCTTGAAAAAGCTAACAAAGGAAGTAATACACAGAGAGCTGGAGGTAAGGAACAGCCACAGAAAAGAGAAGTAGCTGTACAACATCACATAGCAGGGGCAGGAGCAGATCCCTGTCTCTCAGCCCTCTCCAGTTCCATGTTCCTTCCATGTCCTTCCAGTTTCTGCATGTGGATGTGATGTTAAGTATTTCTTTTCCTATTTGTCAAGAGCATCAGCTTTCTGTTAGTTCTGCCAACAAATTCTTTCCCATGATTAGTACCTGTCTGCTGTGCTGAAGACATCCATCTCTCATGGATCAAATCCTAATAAAGCAAAACTCTCTTCTTAGAGCAGAACTTGTTTTCCATTTCTTCTGCTACCATTCCTCCTCACAACTGCCCTTGTTTAGCCCTATGATAATTTTATGATGCTGTCCCAACATAACTCACAGTACTTCCCATTACTGTGTGCCACAAGTGTTTACAGAGCCATTTTTGTGGTAGGCACCAGCCTTCAGACGTTCCACATTTCCTGCTTCGCTGGAGCCTACCACACACTGCTCAGTACTGAAATGCAAGTCCCTGATTAATTTATACACAGCGAAGTACTTCAGTCATTGCAACGATAATGTAATGGAGAACAGCCCATTAGCAAAACCTGACTATATCTAACAGGGACAAATGATTTTCTTTTCCTGTTTCCATCAGTATTAAGATCCATTAATCATCTTTAGAAAACCCCTACTCTGATCACAAACTGCCTTTACACGTTTCCACTTGTACTACATGGGATAACTGGGCCACCCTTCCTTGCTTTCCCTCACAGCAAGGGAACCTCTCTGACATGCACAGAACTGGGTTTCACCACCTTGTGGGACTTCACAACTGGTCAACTCCACTAATATTCTCTTTATAGCATCAGAATACAATAGCCCAGTTTTAACAATAAGAAATCAAGATTCAATTCAGTATGTTCTGAAGGAGTGAAAATTCCTAGCAACAGCTGAAAGGGAAGTGGAATTCATAAATGCCTCTTTCATCTTTATCAAATTACTCTTCAATGCAGTTACATTTATTAATAACAACATCCTTTAAACCACATTGTGAAAATCCATTAGCATGAAATGCTTTAAAATGTTCAACAGGCTGTAACTGATGATTTATCAAAAGCTAAAACAATTAAATACTATAAGCAGAGTGGGCATTTTTATGGTCTGAGAAGCTTGCCAGAGGCTGTTCTGATATATTCAGAAATGGACTGTTTGCATGGCGTAACTCCACTTTTTCTTTCATTCCATCACCTACATTAGCAAGAGGTCCTGCAAGCTAATAGTATTCTTAGAGGTCTTCTTCATCTCATTTCTGTATGTACTCGCCCCTAAAAGTGCTGATGGTCATTTCAAAGTCATCACCTGCAGCATCTGCTTTGAGGTACCAGGCTGCTGCTCCAAATGGGGATGAGAGAGAGGGAACCAGTGAGCAGATCACTGCTCACGGAGGAAGCTCTGCCTCGCTGCAACAAACTCTATCAAGAGCCCTTTAAGAAGCTGTTTAAGTACCCCCATGACGGTCACACTTCCCAAGACTGACCTGAGAGCCACTGTTTTCCCTTTCAGCACACCCCCCTTTCCCCTGCAAGCTCACATATTCCCCTCTTTCATTTCTTCACTTGTGTTTTTAAAGCTCGGTTTAAATGTCAGTCACTGTTGAGACATCACTATGGAAGCAGTAGGCACTGAGACTAAATTCAGGCGAGGGGTTTTGTCAATCCCCACACAACACATGGCCAGGCCTGGCTGTTGTTCCTGCACCAGGGAAGGTTCGTTCGAGTCCCAGGCAGTTGTTACAGATGGGCTGACTGCGTTGTCCTTCTCTCAGTTGCTTCCAGTTTGCAGCAGAGAACAATAATGGCACAGAGAGCTCGGCACCGCTCCGTGCTCATTCCCTAGCTGTGACTGTATCCATCACAGCCTCCCGCTGCAGCAGCGTAAGGAGGGTTTTGACGACATTCTCTTTGTTGCTGTGGAAGGCACAGCTCGAGTTGGGGATCACAGGGAGAAGCGAGGGGAAAGGGGCAGGAGGTGCAGTCACAGCAGGAAGGAGTGAACCAGCAGCTCTGGGGTCTCAGTCCACTTTGTGGGCTGCATTAGGGGCTTGCTCACTTGCTGACAGATCAGCCTATGCAGGTTCTCCTCCCAGATTTGACATTCCCTAAATCTATTAAAAGATGCCAAGGCAGGGTCAGATGGTTTCGGAGGCACACACAGAGAGCCAGTCCCTCTAGAGTAAAAAGTTCTTTGCACCTTTAAGCTCTATGCTTAATTCACCCCAGGGCAATAGACCTGTATCACAGGTGACCCTGTTCATTTGTTGGGTTTCAGGTAGGCTGGTGAAACAGTGGCAGAATAAATCAGTGGCAGAATGTATCTTGTGCAGCCACACGCAAGCCCATTTGTAGAGTGTTTTCAGTCCCAGATGAGACCCCTGACTGAGCACAACTAGAAAACACGTAAGTACATGGGCCAGAGCACAGAGATCTGCAGCTACAGCTGCCTGGTGCTTACCTGGTAAAGTGCAGCACATGGGAGGGGAAGAAGTTAGGAATGAAGTGTACATTCTCACCCCACTGCATCCCTGCTGCAGAGCTTGTGGCTTACAGGCTTGGACAGAGCCAAAGGTGTAAAGAGAGACTGTGTGGCATGAAACATTGAAAACTGGATGTCAGTGCTCAAGCTGGTGGGTCCAACTCGTCCAGCCAGATGAAAGCAGTCCAGACCAACGCTGGTGAGACAATACTTGGCATCTCACAGGCACAATCATTCTTCACTGCAACATCCCCCTCCTGGTTTGTTTTCTGTTTTCTCTGTTGCTGACCTCCAGTGATGGAGGAAAGAGGCTGGAGGTGGAGAGGAAAAAGCGAAGGCAGTGGATGGTGCTGTGAGCAGGAGAGGGGCCTGCAGAATGGGAAAGAGAGGGAACAGCTGTGGGGCTGGGAGGGAAATGGAGACAGGAGAATGAAACAGATACGCTTCCCCTTTGGGAGGATGGGCCGAGCCAGTCTGAGCAAAACCGGGCTACAATGAAAGGGAGGAAACCAGAGAAGAGAAGAAAGATGGAACAAGGGAGATCACAGAGAACAACAGGAAGCAGTGCTAAGGGGACAGAGATGAAGGCTGGGGCTTTTTGGGGAAAAAGCAAAGAGAAAAAAACATCAGGAATATTGTGTAAAAGAGAATAATAAGAAAAAGCCCTATAAAAGTGCCAGCTACCCAGCTGCTATAAGTGAAACTCCAGCACATTCAGTCAACACCACACTACTGATCAGCACCAGGGGAGGAGGTTTTGGGCTGTTTTCTAATTGCATGGAAAGGCTTTCAGCAACAGAGAACATGAACTCCAGCTTCCACTGAAGTCAAAGGGCTTTAGAGGTGCTTACAGCCACAGAAAAACAAGACCCAGCCTGATAAAGCCCATGAGACAAGATGCCGTATTACAACCTTAAGAACAACCAGCCTGTCACTCTGACTTCCACCTCAAGACATGGTGTGGTAACACCAGCACATGGGGAGGGGGCACACGGCAGCCCCTGTGCCAACAGCCACTGCCTGGCTCTGCTGGCATTGGACTGGCTTTGGCTTTGTGCTCCCTGATGAGCACTGAGCTCCTTGATTTACATATCTAAGCTTGAATTGGGTAAGAGGCATCCGCTTTGCTGGTTGAAGTGAAATGTTTGGCTTATTGGCATGGCTTGTTTGATTTGGCTCTTAGTGCTCAGTCGGTGTTATGAGAGAAAGCAATAAGAACGCATTAAATACTAGGAAACTACATTAAAACAACATGGAGCATGCAGTGCAAACCAAGAAAAGCAAGGGGGCTGAGTATGGAGACTGCCATTCCCTCCTTCAATCATCCTCCTCTACATGAATATGGAGAGTGTTACTCTGGAGGGCTGGTGGTCACTGCATGGCCAGGCAGTGTCAGATCTGTATCCGAGGTTGGCTCCTTCCCCCAGTGCCAGCGTGGCTGCTGAGGTCCAAAGTGGGGGCATTATCTAGCTCTGATGCAAGCTGACTATTCCAAAGTACTGAGTTCCCAAAACTGAAGGCTCTGTCAGATTTTTGCTTTAGTGCAATCTCCCTGAGAAACACGTGTCCATCCTCAGCTGTTTGTCCCTTCAATCTACGTAAACCGCCATTAAGAGAAGTCTGTGCTCCACTGCTCACCTGAAGTGTTCTTCCTCTCCAAGTCTGTGGATTGTGTGCTGTATGCAATCTGTGCTAGGCTGCAAGTATTGACTGGATTGTCACAGATGTTGAACTTAATTCATCATCTTCAAATCCTAATTCAGCTCAGCAACACATTCGTCCACTGCTATGGCTCATTAGATAGATTTCAGCTCTTCCACTGCTTGCTTATGGCTTCGTGATCATCTCTGCCGTCCCCTGCAAGGAGGCTTGTTCCACACAAGTGCCTTTCCTCCACTTGCAGTTCATCACACCCTGGACAATGACATGGCCCAGCAGGCACCCTCCCACTGTGCAGACTGACAGCAGCTCAGCTCCTACACACTTCCGCTGAGCTCCTTCCACACCGAATCCTTCACTTGCCACGCTTTTGCCAAGACATCATTTTGTTTTGACCACAGAATAAGGGGTAGATCCCCACCACCACAGGGAGGAACTGAGAATGACACAACTATCACCTGCCCAGGCCAGTGCTCACTGCTCTACCCCAGCCTCTGCAGCTCAGCCACATTTCATGGTCTCTGCTCTTGCCTCCAGAGAGGACTCCTGAGGCCATGGGATCATTAATTTGCCTGTTTTGTAACTGACTTGAGCAACAGCTGTATCCTTGTGTTTCTTCTGCACCATGGAAACCACAACTGCACTATGTCTGGGCTAAAGGCAAGGTGATTATTGGGAAGCCTGGACTTCCTAAGGAAACAAAGCTTTACGTGGGATCACAGCATGTGTGTGAGTAGTTCCTGAACATGTCAGACAATTTGAGTGAGACAGAGGATTTCTCAAAGCTCGGAAGCTCCCAGAGGTGCACTGGAGATGACAGATGGAGGATACAGACACCATTAGTATCCCCCAAGGAGAAGGCAGCAGGGAATGCTCCTTCCACATCACACAGCAGAGACGCCACAAGGGTGAACCCTGCTCATTAGACCCGTGGATCATGAAATTACTCGTTAATAATCTCTGTGTGCCTGATCCCCTTCTCCTGCCGCTGCTCCCGTCTGGAGCTGGACCCGGCACTCCTGTTACACTAACAGGCTTCTTCTCAACCTGCCCATCACCCTGAGGCCTCAATCTCTGGCCATGAGGGTCCCCAAGTGCTCCCGCAAAATCAGTAACAGAGAGAACAGTGAGAGGATCAAGGCGCAGGGCGATGAGAGCTGCAGCAGGCGAGCGCTGTCCCTCGCTGCATCCATTGTTCCTGTTCAGAGAAACAGCTTCAAGAAAGTGGTGTAAATTACAGGAACTGGATCACTGGCTTCAACAATGTCAGCACGTCCCTTTGAGGGCATTCACTCCCCCTACACCATGAGCCGACAAGTTATTATTTAACAGCAGACCTCACACAGAGGAATGTTTTTCTGTATTCATGACCTCTAACAAGTATAGCAATTGTTTACCAGCCTCTGAGCAATCCTGCAGTAGCGATAATGTAATAATTATAGAGAAACCTTCCTAAAAATACATTTCTGGTGCATCAGCAGAACTCAGCAGGCCCCTCCAGCTGGCACTGAACACAGGAGTTAAGCCCAATTTGAGAAGCAGATTGTGCAGCTGTGCCAAGACTCCTGCAAGGAGCTCTGGTGCAGATGCCTTGTGGTGTCTGAGGAAGGACAAGAAGTAGCAGGAAAGCAGGCAGGAACAGCCACAGGTTCTTCCCTCAATGGTTAACAGTGGGAAGCCTTGGGCCCATTTTCAAGCTGAGGTTCTGGAAATCAGAGCACTAATGTTTTCTGAGCTGGCTACTGACCTGCTGGTGTCTGGGTTGAGAGGTTCAGTCTGAGCCCAGGCTGTGCTGGCATTTTTCATGGAGTGAGATGATTCATTCACCTATTTCATCCCTACACACTAGAACAGCATCTGGAGGTTCCTGCAAGAATCAATTCTTCTCTGCGCTCAATGTTAGCAAACTCCAGCTCGTGTTTCTGAGGAAGGACCTACAAGGGCTTCAGATGCTCCTACCTTGTAGCAGAACCACCACCACACTCACAGCCCAAAGGATGATCTAACCCCATCACTGCCACTTCAGCTCTCAGACCGTGAAGGGGAATGCCAGGGCATTTGTTTTCTTCTTCCAGCAATGCTGCAGTGCAGCACTTCTGGAGACAAGCTGGATTCTTCAGAGACTCTGTGGTACCTTGGTGGCCCCTAAATGCTTCTGTGCTTCAATTTCCTCACCTGCAAAAAAGGCCAAGATGAAAACCCCTCAACCGAGGGCTGTGTTCAGGTTTGGGAAACACTTTCAGCACCTTGAAAGAAGGTTTCTGTGGAAGCCCAAACTGTAATTTATTGCTTCAATTAAAAAAGCTTATGTTTCACAATCCACAGTCTGTGTACACTTCTGCTTCTCACAGCTATCTCTCTACAAAGAGCTCCGCTCTGGTAGTTGATGGATTTGGCACAACTTGTCGAATGAGCGGCCCCACCAACCTTTCCACGACACACAGTGCTTCTGTGTAACTTTGCAGGCTGTGTTTGACTTGTCTGAACTTGAACAGTCACCACTGATTGATTGGCTTCTAAAAATACCCACCCGCCACGGTTCGAAGTCTAGAGAGCTCTTGTTGATTTAGATGGAGACCTTCCTGCTGGTCAGAGGCTGACACAGAGCTGACACCAGGCTGCTGCTCTGTCTCTGACCTCTGCCTTCTGCCCAGGGAGGGACCAGCAGAGACCCTGTGTGCTGCGCAACATCCACAGTGAGCAAATCCATATCCCTCTTGGTACTGATGGGCAGAGTAAATGACAGGATGAAAGCAGCCTCACAGGTCCCTTCCCTTCCTGCATCCCCATTTCCAGACTCCCCCTGCAGCTACTGCTACCAAGTGGGATGAAGTGCAGCTACCACAAGCCCAGGAGGTGCTGTAAGTGCTCCCACAGCAATGGCAGGGTGCTGAAGATCAGATATGCAACTGCTCAAGAGAAGGGGATGGCAGTGTACGCTGGAAAAAGCTGCAGACACATGATTATTGCTACAACAGCCACCAGGAGAAAAGCCAGGCTACAAGCTGTATTGGAGGCAACGGATGTTGTTTTATAAACCTGTCACTACTGGCCATTAAGCATCACTGCTGCAGCTCCAGGAGCCCATCACCAACCCAGCTCTGAGAGCTCCATTACAGGGTGTGGGGCCAGGATATTTCCACCCCCTGATTCCTACAGCCAAAGCCTCAAAATGCATTTTGGAAAGGGAAGGGTGTGCAGGGGTGGGGGGAGCTGTGGTTTGAGGAGAGGAGCCCAAACAGCCACAGAGCAAAAGGAGGGAGCACGGCTACACTCGGGTCAGGAGCAAAGCAGTCTCTGCTCATTCCAGCAGGGATGCATTGACACTGGCATGTGGGTGCTGGTGAGGAACGTGGCAGCACCAGGCTTGCAGAAGATGTGAGACCCAGACAGACCTTCAGCACCACACACCACCACGGGCAGGTCTCAGCCCCGCTGATCACTCACCTGCTGACATGGAAGCTGACAAAGCAGAGTGCTGACTAATGTATATGCTGGAGGTTGCCACGTTACTGGATGCATCTTAACACAGCAGGATCTTTTGTAAATGATGTATTACAGCTGAGCTAAAACTTAAATAACAGAGCCTACTTTTGGCTCTCTGGAAGATCACAGCTAGACAGTTGCCTATGGAATACCAGGCTAGTGGAAGAAATTAACGGTATGCTGCAGCATAGAGGACTGGAGAAGATCACTGCAGCCAGACTCCCATTTCACAGCTTCCCATGCAATCCCTTTTGTCAGTGGGTTCCACAATAGGACCCTGGTCTTGCTGTCCCAATGCAAGCTCTTGCAGAACCCAGTTGCTCTAAGGCCCAGAGTCCTCCTCATTTACAGTATAAGGGTATTCCATGATAGTTTATGGTCATTCTGTCAACTAAGGATTTCCTTGCATTTACACAAGGTTCTTCCTCCAGTTGCATCCACAAGAAGTAGTGCCCTCACTTCAGCTCATGCTGAACAACCCATGCTCCTTTGGTTAGTCCTTGTAAGTATCACCCGTTGTCCCAGTCACCTCCCGAGTCCCACTTTGGATTTATCCTCCCAAAGATGATGATGAGAACTGACCACGGCTTTCCAGATAAAGGTTTGGCCATTCCCCATGCAATGGCAGGAGCACTTCCTCATCTTTTCTGGCAGTGTCTTGCCGGATAAACCCTATGATCTCATTTGGCTTTTGTGTTAAGTTTTAAAAGGGGTATAAAGCAGGCTCTCCAACATCTCACTTCATTTTATTTCAGTGTTTGTTATCTGGAAAGAAAAGGGTAGTTAAACTGCCTTTTTAATTAAATTCCTTTAAATCTCTGACAACAATAAAGGCAGAACGCTACCAAACAAACTAAGGCAGAAGAATTACCATGTGTATGAACAGAGGTATTTTTTCCCGTAACACATTTATATATAAATCTCTCTTCCAAAACTTGCAACATTTCTCAGTTGCTCAGTCTGTCTCCTGGGTAACTTTACACCTCACAAGAGGAGCCTTGTGCCTCCTCTCTTTAGCAGGACATGAGTCTTGGGAACCCTATTGAAATTCTCCTTTAAATAAAGAGTACTCCTAATTTCTTGAAGGTGAGAAGAGCTTGTGGTCCTGCATCCTTCTCTCTTTGTTTCTCCCCATCTTCACACAGCTTATGAAAATAAAAGGCTCTGAGCAGCAATAGCTTCATTAAACAAGGGGGTTTATGCTGTGGTCCCTTCAGGCACACAGGCTATTTCTATAGGCCTGTGAAAAGCTCCTAATTTACATGAGCAAGGAGATAGTAAATAGGCTTAGGTTTGCTATAAAAGGGTTCAAACCTGCAGTGTCAAATGTTTAGAGCTCCATAAACTGAAAATAAGGTTGGAAAACACTGGCTTAGCCACTCAAAGGTCTTCTGCCATCAACACAGCATCTACAGGATGAAATGTGGCAGAAAGTGTATCTATCTGAGGGCTCAGACCCATAATTCAATCAAATCCATGGTGCAATGGTTCTGACCATAACAAGACATGTGAGCACAGAGCTGCACCCTGACTACACCCCATGATCTGAGTGGGGGGAGTATTAGCCTCAAGAGATGAGAGCAGCTGAAAGCACTGATCTGACCAAACTTGTCATCTGCCACTGCTATGGCTGGTGACAAGTAGTGCAGAGCAGGTGTAAAACACTGCAGGTTACTGCACTCAGACTCACAGGGCTTTAAAAACTCATGACATTAAGATGGGAATGTGTTTGCCATTTTTATTGGAGCTGAATGGGGAATCAGGAAGATGCTGGTGTGTGAGCTGCTCTCAGTGACCTGTGCATCCCCAGGCACTGCATTACTCTGTGATACAGTTTGTCCTGCAGCAACACCTCTCTCCAAAATGAGACCTTTGTGGTAGCTAATGCTCTGTAAGTACAGAGTACTTTAACTGCATGTTCCACCTTAACTAAAGTACTGATTTCAGACATGTAAGACCACTGGGTGCTGAGGCCACTTCACCGTCTGCCAAAATGGCTC
This sequence comes from Agapornis roseicollis, assembly GCA_002631895.1. Lineage (NCBI taxonomy): Eukaryota > Metazoa > Chordata > Aves > Psittaciformes > Psittacidae > Agapornis > Agapornis roseicollis. The sequence goes on along the minus strand of NDXB01001691.1, from coordinate 3,642 downwards.
TCAAACCCTGCCTGCTGCTTGCTCTTTACTGAGATCTACTCTGTTTTCTCCACAACTTGCCTATTTTCTCTTTTTCTTTTTTTCTTTCCAATTGTTGTTATGTTCCTTTTTTCCCCCCAAACCAGAACCAGGAGACAATGCTTTCTGTGTCTCCTTCCTCAGACACCACCGCTCTCTCAGGGACCTCTCAAGCACCAACACCAGAAATGAAGTCCAGGAATTGTAGGTTGCAGTGAATCTAAAATTGGTGACTTGTCAATTTTAATAGCTTTTAATTTCCCAACTGTCTGCTTGGGTTACACACATAAAACTTCTAAATAATATGCCTTCTCTCTCTCCCCACATAGAAAACCACTGTGTTTCCCTGTCCTTCTTAGAGTATGTGACCTTTAGCTGCTCTTATCGAGTCAAGGAATTCATTCAGCTTCTCAGCAGCTCCAATCACTGACTCTCCATTCACATCCCTCTAAAGGCCCCACCAACTCCTTGATCGGTTTAGAAAGATTTATACTTGTGTGCCCCTTCATATCCTTCCTCCTTAGGCTTTGATTTACCATCCTGGCTTCCTTATCACTCTATAGCACTTCCTACATGTTTGTCTTCATAGCTTCTCATTTTCCCTCTTTGAAATCACCAATGAGTTGTGTTTCCTTAATGGCAGTGGGACAGAGGCCTTTGCAAGGAACTGTGCAAGCCTGAGCTTCAGTGGAACGTGAATGGCATTTTGCTTCTGACGCTGGCCCTAAGCACAGGAAGGACTTTCAACCCCTATCAAACTTCCTTACACAGTTCTCAGACCCTTCCCTGCTTTTACATTTCCTGTGCATTCACTAAAGGAAAGCTTTGTGCCCTTCACAAGCCATGAGGAAATATGACCTCTTTCACCTATTTTCTCGGTGCCTGCCTCCACAAAGAGCTACCCCAACCCAGCACCACTTTCTCCAGCAGAAACAGTGCCACAACTGCAAGACTCCACTCTTCGTGTTTTCCCCTCCTGGTGTTTGTGATCAATCCGTTACAGCTTGTGCTACCCCATTAAAGAAATGGGACTAATGGAAAAAGGCAAGGTCATGATGGAGAGGACTCTGGCTGGGTGACCATCACCCAAAAGATCCCCACTGGGGTCTCCTAGAGTCACACATGCACTGACCTGGAGGAAGATGATGGATCAAAGAAAGCCCAGCTGCTTGGCTGGCCAGACCTGAGGTTCACGTTCCTGATCTTTTAACTCAGCCTTTGAAGTTACTTTCACGTTTATTCTCCTATTCCTAAATATCCCCTCTGCAGGGATTAAAGCTGGTAGTAAAATGTCTCACAAATGTTTACGATCACAATTACACCTGTTCCTAGAAGAATTTCACAGTCAATTGAGTCACATTATTCTTTTCATACTGGCTTTTCCTGCCCTGGTATCCAGATTTCCCAACCACATGAACCAAGTGGGAGCCCTGCGGATTATGATTTCAGAGTATTCTTTAAAGTGTTTTAAATTCAAATCCTCCCCAAATACAGACACACAAGTCAGGCAGAAAATGGAACGTCTTTAGTTAGCTGAAATGCAAAAAAAGGGGGGAAATGTTGTCTGTAAATGTTGCCTCTGTAAAGGACTGGGATGTGTATGGCCAAGAACTCAGGCCAGCTGCTATAAATGCTGCAGAATCCTGGATTAGGTCAATTTTCTCCAAATTAAGGCATTCCCACTTTAGATCACACAACTTTGATGCCTTCAGGGGGAATTTCAGTTACCAGGGTGTGTTAATACTGATCTGGATACAACCAATACTCAAGCATGCAAGATGCTGGGCAGAAAATCAGGGGAAAATCTTCAGCTTTCCTTGGCATTTATTCAGCCTGAATTTCCCAACAGGAAAACAAAAGATCGGCACTTAGGGGTGAAATTCCCCCATGACACAATGAGGCTTGCCTGTTAAATAGGAGTTACGGCACGCACAGTCAGGCCATTTGGAAGTAGACTCTACAAAGTCTAGCTAGAAGCAGGGATAGGAAATAGAGCCCTACTCCTTCACAGGAGGCTGTTGAGAGTCCCCATCAAAATCACCTGGAAATTCCAGGTGTGTAAGGAGGGGAGAGTCTCAATGTGTAAAATATTCCTGGACAGAGTTCAGTTTTACTTGAGATCCCTGCCTATCAACTCCTGTAACCTGCTCCAGCTGTTAGCTCCAAGCGGCAATAAAACTATATCCATGTTCACTCAGAAATCATCTTGAAATGCCTTTATGCAAAGGGAAACAGTTTCACATCCTGCACATCAGATTTCACATGGGAACATCTTTCAGATTGCCAGTGTAGAATGATTTTTCCAATAGAAAAAATCAAGTCCTATCATAAAGGTTAATCTAATCTAACACTGAAGTTCACAAGGATCACTCCCCACCTTTGAATGCTCCTAAAATAAATAAGGCTGATAACAGATTATGCAGTCTAACTGCATGAAAGAGCTGACATACAGCAATGGCACTAAAACTCTTTGCCACAGAGACTGGGATACCACAGTTATATCCTCCTCTAGTTCTAAGGAAAATACAGCTTATCTTTTCCATTGGGATACAGTAACATCCAGCAAAATGCTCAATAGTTATAGCTGTGTCTTGAAAATCTACTTGCACAACCCAGTAAAACCAGATGCAACACTTACAAAAACTGCACTGCAATGTCAAACAACACCACCAAAAAACCACAATGGCAGGCCTTGGTTCTGCAAAGCCCCACATCCAGTCACTGCATTTCCACACATTTGGAACAGCTTTCCAAAAATCAGGGAAGCTATCTGAGGGATCAGGGGACTCCTCTACTTGCTGCATTGGTGGAGAATTGGATCAGCTTACTATATAACCTTTCAAATAATACTGAATTACCTGTAAGTTACTAAAATTAGACCAACAAATAAATTACTTTGTAGCTGAGCTGATAAAATGTGACTGTTTACATATGATTTAATCCTAGAACTAAGATTAAAGACTACTTCAAACAGAGCCTTTGCCCAGTATGTCATATAAAATTCTGTTTGGTTTCAGCAGAGCTGAGAGTGACTTTAACAACCTTGTTACTCACAGATAGGAATGGAAAAGATCCTATTTGGCACCAGGTGTGCCATTAATAACAACAGGGATGCAGGGGAGCTGTAGGAATGACCTAGCTGGGACGCCAAGGAGAAGCTCGGAGCGCTGGAGCTGTGCCACATCTATGTGCAGCAGGACAGAGCAGAGCTTGTGCTTCCATTCACTGGGTCACCTGCAGGGACAGGAGCTTGGAGATCTGCCTCACCTCCCTTCCCAGCTCCTTCCTCTCTAAATGCCTGTAAGCCTGTGATGGATCCATGTGAAAACCCAGCAAATACCCCCAGGAATCTAGAATTTCCCAAGGGACTTTGCACATCAGAACAGCCTCATCACCAGTGCGCACACACCACCAGAGCCAGAACAGCTAACCTGACCACTTAAGAGTGAATTATCACCTAGTGGTTTGTGGTAGGAAAGACAGAGAAGACAGGGAAGATGTTCATTTCTTGCTTACCGAGTCCCCAGAGGACCCTCCCAGTTCTTTCCAATGTGCCAAAATGAGGTGATCCTGCCCTTCTACTCTACTCTTGTGAGACCTCACCTGGAGCATTGTGTGCAGTTC
>NDXB01001689.1:302037-312705 GCA_002631895.1 Agapornis roseicollis | reverse complement strand
AGTCAAAACACAGCTACTAAAGAGAAGAAAAACTGACTGCAACTGCTGAACCCAGGACAGTCCACTTTCAATGTATTTACATTGTATTATTCATCATCAGTTCTGTGCTGCCTTGGTTGATCTCTAATGAGCAGTGTTCATCTGCCTACATAAAACCTGGCTTTCATTGCTACCTGAGCTACCACCGTCATCCCCATGCTGCTGAGTTATATTTCTGTAGTACCACAACCACAAAAGATAAAGCAAGATGTGTCTGTAGAAGCTTGTTACAAAAGGGATAGTTTTATTCATGACATTGCGTATTAGGGTGATGTGCATTTTTAAGGTCCATGGTCTTTTTACAAGAACAGCAGCATAACTGCAAGGCACAATTCAGGAAAGGGGATGAGTGCAGTTACTGTGCAGGGGCTCAGAGCTTTGGAGTTTGGAATTCTTCAGTTCTGAGTTTCCAGGTGTTTCTGGATCATTCTATTGGATTATCCAGGCTCTGCAGCCAAAGAGAATCAAATTAAGCTTAAAATTAAAACCCAGGCTGCTGGTTGAGTTTTTGGACTGAGAGGAGTATCCTGTGGTCAGTGGTGAATCATGCTTGAGTCCTCATGGCTTTGCTCACTCAGTTTTGGTCCTGCCTCTGTCACAACCTGAAAATAAGAGCATGCCTAGAAACACTGCAGGAAATACAGAGTCTGTTTGGAAACAGTTGATGCTCGAGGTGTCTCTGTCCGCAGGGGTGGGTATTGATTTGCTGCCATTTAGAGCTGGGTGGTTCTTCTTTCTCTTGTTCCGCCCCCAACCCCCCCTTCTTTTTTTTGCTTCCTTTTCTTTTTCCCCCTCTTTTTTCCCCTTTTTTCTCCTTTTTTCTTCATCTTTTCCCCCTTTGTGTTCTCATTTTTTTTTTGTTTTTATCCCGTTTTCTTTTTCCTTCCCTTTATTTTTCCCTTCCCCTTTTTTTCATCAGTTTACTTCCCTGTGTGCCTGATTGCACACAGTGTGTGCATGTTCCTTCCTCCCTTTCACCAGGAGCATAGGAGAATCATGCTAATGTCAAGGCCCGTGTATGGAAGGAACATACATGGCCTTTCATTGTAAACATTAGCTCACATAGCACAACTAAATGCAGTTAATACAATTTGTAGTAAATGTATCAGTGCATGACAGGGAATTAACAAATATCAACTTTTCATGCATTTCCTGACTTAAAAGTTATTTCAGGAAAGAGGTGAGGAAACTGCTCAGCCATAACTGAAACACCTCTTCACTAACACAGCTTCCAGCACGCATCCAGACCATGGCCCCATGCTGCTACTGTGAAGAAAGTGAATTCTATCCCAGCCCAGATTTTAAATACTTGTAATTCTATTATAAAATAGGGGGTTTATGATGACAGAAATACATCTTAAAAACACAAAAATGCAAATACTTTTATATTTCTAAGATTCTTCCTATATTTAAAACAATAGCATTGGATACTCTCCTTACTGATTGAAGCCATCATTCTCTTCTGTGAAAAAATCCCAGATTTGAAGAACATAGAAGTATGGCCTGGTTTGGCTGGTTTGGAACAAAGATGAATGCTTCTCCTTTAGGATAATGATAGTTAGGTGCCATGTTTTCCCTTTCAGTGTTATATGGACCATTACCATTTTCTGAAGAGGTTCTGTTTGCAAGGTAGATGATGGTTATGCTAATTCGTACTCCATGGGCTTGTTATTTCTAAAGCTAAATGAAAGTGATTATTATTATTATTATTATTACACTTTTCCCCATAAAATATAGGATTTATTTGAAAAATGTAAAATCATATTTATATTATAATTTATCTCCATGTCTTAAAATGTAATATAAAAATTAGCCTTTTGGAGCCAGTTAGGTTAAATCAGATCTAACTTTATCTTGGAGGTCCCTTATTCAGCAGTTCTCAGTAATTTTGTTGTCATTATTTAATACATATCTAACTTTAGCACATTCTAATTGTTGGTAGGAAAACTACCAGTGTTTCTGCTGTGCTTCTCTATATTATAATCTCTAGCTGCCTTTTTACTTGATTGAAGTGAGGGAACAGTAAAAGAATTATAACTCACGGTTCTGTTTTTCTAGATTCTCATAAAACTGACCTCCATTTCCCTGTGTTGCCCATTCTCATCGCTGTTGTTATTAAACATTATTGAATTTTCTTTAAAAAACCATTTTTATCAGCCACAAAAAGCTAAGGCAGAGTCTCTGACAGATGGCATCTCCCCTGCTATTTGCTGTACACACATTAATGCCCGCTGTGATTCTTGCTCTAGCTCAGTGCGTTGAGGAGCAGCAAATCCAAGCTAGGAGCAAGTTCTTTAGGCAGGTACCCCAGAGAAAGGCTTAAGTGTTACTGTTTCTGCACTGCAGTATAATTGTGGTTATTCCCCCTTGATCAGTTTGGTGGTGGAACTGACATCCTGGGGTCAGTAAGACTTTAGTTACGGTTCGTTTCCCCAAACCAAGCTAACTGTGCTTTTCTCTGCAGGGAAAAGGTGTCAGTGAAGGCTGTTGGTGGGCAGCAGGCTGCTGGGTTGCAGATTGGTAGAATCTATTTTGAGGTAACAGGATTTGAGAAGGTCTTTTTACGAAATGAATCCCTATCTTGGGGGTTATGGGATGTGGGATTCCATGGATAACTGTGTAGCTGCACAACAGTGTTTGTACTGAAATCTAGGAAAAGAATTCCCTTGACCTGAAAAAGTAATGGTCGTGCATCACATGTAATTAGGCAGAGAAGTTTGATTTGATGCGTTTTCCTCAAACCACATTATCAGGACACTTTGAGTTACTGCCTCTGTCTCCATTTGCTTTAAAAATATCCTTAAATCCCTTTTATACAACAGACTTGCCTCCAATGGCTGTTTATAAACCCCAGAATGTACGGATGATTATTTAAGAGTTCCCAAAGTCTTCCAGAGGGAGACGCATCTGCTTCAACTGAGCACATCCGAGTAGTTGAAGAAACCAATTACTCTGAAGTCACTTGCTCTTAGTAATTTAGATCTTATTTACACATTTTTCTGGTTAAACATGCTTGACAGATGAGGAATGCATTTTTCTTGCAGCAACATCACTTGCAGGTATTAGATTTGAGTGATGCCACGGGTGCTGTATTCTCTGGCGCGGAAGAGGAGAATAGGGGGGTAGTTTTCCTGTTACTGTGGCTTGCAAGGGGACATACTTGTAAGCAAATATTAACTCTCTTGCTAAGCATTGGATGCTACTTTGAGTTTCTCCTGCCACTAAGTATGGAACAATGCAAGCAAATAGTTTGTTCTCCTCGAGTTGTACTTGCCTTTGCTTGAACTTCTTGGCATCTGACCCATTTGGAGGCTGGCCAGAGGGAGTGACCGGGGCAGGGGATGGTTGGGGAGTGGAGGTCTGAAGGAGGAGAATGTTTTCAGGGTCAGAACTTGAAGGAAAAAACTTGACCTTACAGGGCATTTGTCATCCTTCCTCCTCAAGAATGGTAGTAGTTCATGGAAGCGTGCGTTAAGAGTAGTTCCATGATTTACTGAATGTATCACTGACTGTTTCTTAAGGGAAGATGTTTCCATTTATTTAGGTGAAATAGCTGAGATTTTTCTTGCTGTGGTATCAACATTTAAGAGCCATTCCTATGTTCTGTATTACTTAAAGGTAAGTTTAAGACTGGGAATTTATAAATAGATCACACAAAGACTGAGTACTCTCAAAGCGAGTCTAAAGTTCAGTTCCTAAATTTGCTCTGACTTATATTTAAGAATCAAACTAGAAAAATAAGAGGCAAGAAAGATCCCTGACTAACCAAAAGAAGAACTAATTAAACATCTTTGATTAGTACTTTACCTTCTATTCTATGAACAAGTACGCTGTAAACCTCCTTTGGTTCCTTCTGCCGGACCACCTCAAAGTCATTCAGGTGTAATTAAAGGAACATGTTGTTCTCATTAAAATTATGATGGTGTCATGAATAACTCCTTTAATAATAGTTGCCAGTTACGAGAGATTCTTTTCATTGCTTTGACAGTGGGTAAGTGTAAAGTTGGATCTGCTTGAAACAAGGGCAGAAACGATGAAGTTGTTGAGTGGAAATGCTCACAAACAGCTTGGTTCCAGATCACACTTTTGATCTTTTCTATTCAAAACCAGAAAAAACAAGTACCTCAACTTCCTGCAGGGATGGCTGAAGGCCTGAGGTAAACTCTAGGATGAGAAATGTTGATGAGATGCTCTTGAAACCTATTTTCTTCCCAAAATTTTTAGGATATTTTGCTTGCTTTCAACAAAATTTAAGAGCAGAAAGCTGCCTTTTAACAATTTTTGAGTAAATTAAATGACATTTGAGAATCAGAGCAGTTGAAAGTCATTTTTATTTTAGAATTCTTTTAGCATTAACACATCTGCAGTGTTGATAAATCTATGGAAAACTGAAATTGTGCTTCTCTCCTGCCGTGTCTCCAATGTGACAATAAATCAAGGGGTTTTTCCTTTTAAAATGTCTGGCCTTATAATTTATGTTTGCATAACCCATTACTAAATTCTTAGTAGGTGTTTTAGTTGGCAGGCACAAGTCCAGGGATTCAGTGGGACCTATTTTAATACTGAGCTTTGGTTCCTGTTCATAATAATTATGTGTAGAAATAGATGTATTTTCTTAATTTTAAAGCCTAGCTTGCTTGAGCTTTGGATCTCCTTTTACGTCCTCAACACAAATTGTGCTTTAAAGCTTTGAAAGAATTACGCTTTTCAGACTTGGAAGAAGAAATGCGTTTACCAGGTGGTTGTTTTCCCCCCACTTTTTAAAACTCAACCAAACACTGAAACTGTAATAAAAGTACAAAAAGTTGTAATGGATCCCTGGTGCTGTTTGTAATTGTTGAGGATTCTTCTATTTTATAGTCAAGTTGTAAATATTTAGGCCAGCGTGGAGGCAGTATGCAAATAAAAGAAGTTTTATTAATAACCATTATCTGGACCCTGGTAATAAATATGTATGACTTACGTAGGAATAAACCCACCCGATAAATACAAAAGCCATACAAAACCATTAACAATTTTTAATGGACTTGCAGATGGAATAATTTATTATGACTGTAGTTCCTCATGTTCCAAGTCCTGTAACTATTCCTCATCTGCTTGAAAGCTTTCAGCTGAAATACATTGCTACCATTCATGATTCCACCTTGTCTCTGCTTGAAACCATAAAACTGTGGTTTCACCATTTCTGAAGCACTAATGCTTATTTATGGTTGCATCTCTGCATTTTTTAAGCACAGATGTGGATGTTTATCTACTGAATGCACACTGCCTTCTAAAAAGCAGGCTTTCCTTAGAAGCAGCAGCTCTAGACCAGTGTTCAGCAGTGAAGAGGGGGCTGAGTGGTCCACAGAGCTGGAAATAGCTTTGTGCATGCGCTTTGCTGATCTTAGCTGCTTTCCTAACCCAGGAGTTGCACACATGCAGGGTCCCTATTGCAGATTATACAGACCTGGTTCACATGGAGGATGAGTTCATAGAGTCTTAAGCATTAAATCTATTTATAAGTATGAGCAGATAGCCACATGCCCATCTGCCTAAATACGGGTTTGTATCTTTTCTTCTGGTTCTCTGAAATACAGGGAGCAATGAGAAATATCACCTGCTTCAGCTCATACCTAAAAGCAGTTGGTTTGTTAAACTGGCTAATGTAGGTACAACATCATTGCGTCTTATAGAAGCTTCTGCTGTTGTTTTCCATATGTTTTGTTTCCTACTGGGTAAATAACTGCACTTGAAAGTATTGTGAAGAGTGTGTCAGTTAGCTGGGGGAGGGCATTGGGGACCTTTTAATGGGCAGGATATCACAAAAGCAGTTCTTGTGCATAGGCTGATAAATGAGCTGTTCTGTGAGAAGAGGGGCTTGTAAACGTTCTGGAGTTTTAAAAGCTCATTTCAAACCAAAGCTTCCATTTAATGCAAGATAGTGCTGGGAGTACCTTAAAAAACTGCCCAAATGAGTTAAGGCTTCTCAGCCCTGTTTGTCAGAAGTGATTTGAGCACTGAAGAGCTGAACTCCTATACACTTTCAGTGCACTTTAGGGCATGTCGACACCTGCAGTGTAGCTTTACTAAAGCTTATGGGTATGACCATAGGTTTCAGATGCAGCCGAAGGTGTTCCCTGTCTGCTGCCCTTGGCTTTCAGAAGCAAGTGGCTTCCTTTCATGCTGCCTGCCCGAGCACAAAGTGGGGACCATGCTGTATCACAGCAAGTTCAGAATGCCAGATCTCCACAGGCTTAATCAGACAAATTAACCTGTTGCTGATTACTTTGCATCTCACTGATGGGCAGCTGAAGAACTGGAGCGGGCAAATAAGCAGCAGGTTTGTGATGAAAGCAAAGTGGGTTTGGGGCTGCACTACTGCAGTGGCCATCAGAATACCTGAATCACTTACCTTGAAACACTGTCCCTGTGCAAGCTTGGCAGAGCTTTCATGAGCCAGGCAGTGCTCAACTGGAGGAGCTTGGATTGGGTTTGCACATCCCTTTAGTGCTTTGTAGCAATCCACTCTTGCATCCTAGCAAAAACTGAGTGGTTCTTGTGAGTGGGCACTGATCTCAGTTACAGGCAGTGTGGGTAAGGGATAGAAGGAGTTAATTCTGTCCTGGCACAGTTTCTCTCCTTGCTGCTCTGCTCCTCTCATCACGCTGTGCCCTCCGAGGGATGTTTCACAACACAGAGGAGTGGGTGCCCCACATAAGCAAAGCCTATCACCAACCAGCCTGTGAACTACGAATGCTAAAACTTGGCTTAAAGTCAAGAGCTGATGTGGGCAGCAGGACACTGCAGCCATGCATCACTCCCTGAGGTACATCTCTAAACCATGGCATCTCACTGCAAGCAACTCATAGTGCTGACTACAGTGTGCTTGTTCAGCCACACAGTTAAAATAAGGGCAGCAACAAAGAAGCTAAGTATTGCTTTGGTAGGAAGGGGAAGACATTCTTACCACCCCACCACCCAGGTAATAATCAGGTAAATGGATGAAGTAGTTCTTCAATTAATGCTTGATAAAGCAGTAAGCCAGTTTAATACGTGCTTTCAGTTACAGGAAAAGGCATCTATTTAAACTCACCTGTTGAGAGGATAATCTCTGCTAAACACACTCATTTTGCACAAGACCGAAATAGATCCTTGAAAAGTTATTACTGGAATAGGTTTAGAGGCGATAGAGAGATTTCCTTCAGACCTGTTTTGTGGTACACTCGTCTGCTTTTTCAGGAATTCTAAGCATTGAAGGAATGAAGTCAAAGCTGCTGCTTGTCTTTGAAATGGATGCCTCTTTGATAAGCCTCTGATCTCTGTACCCAGAGTTGTAGTAGCAGATTCAAACACTGATTGTAAAATCGGGAGACTAAAACGTAGCCACGATGGCTTCAAACACTCTGTCTCTCTGTCAGATTCAATGCACAGGACATTGCCGGAAGTTAAAAGGATGCAGAATTAAAGTAGCCTACTAAATTTACCTGCCACGGAGACTCCACAAAAGAGCTGCCACTTCTAATCCTCACATTGCTTTCAAATCATTATTTTTTCAGATTGGACTCCCTGATCTCTGCGGCTCAGGCTGTTGTACACATTTGAAAAGCTGTCTCTTCTTGTCACATCACTACTTTAATAATAATAATATCTTAGGTTTATAGAGGCCTTTCTATCCCACAGCTTCCTGAAGTGCTTTGCAAGCTTTATATATACAAAATAGTGCAACCACCTCTTGGGTGGTTGGTGCTCATCAGCCGGAGAAGTGCCTGGCTGCTTGTTCCTCCTGCGCTTAAAAGCATCAGTGGAAAGGAAAAGCTGTGGAGATGATCCTGGTTCATCCCAAGGGGATGATCCTTCATCTCCTGCAATGGGGAGTTAGAACCAGCGCAGGGATGTTCTGTCTACCCCAGACTTGGAGGCATGGTAAGCTGAAATCATCACTAGAGTATTGCAGCCCCAGTGCTAGTTTTGTTTTGGGATTATTTTGCTGGTTCAGTGTACTCCTGGCCTGGAAAATACCCCGGTCCCTGGGATTTGGAAGAAAGAGGAATAACTTTGAATGATTTCTTTCAAAAATGTACATGTCTAAATGCAGGTACCTTGAATGTAAAGCATAAAATTATTACATTTTATATACACCTTGCTGTTCTCACTCATGTGGTTTTAGTGGAGACAGGAGGGGACAGTTAGTTCTAACCTGTTGGTAAATGTGTTGCAATGGTTTCTTTAAACCCCCAGAAGCTGCTGGGGATGATGGCGTGGAATAGAGCTTTTTGTCACATCAGTTCTAACTTTTGAGCTAATCATTTCTGGGAGCAGAGAGGTATTGAAGTGCGTGTGCACTGCTCATTAGTGGAGGAGGCTCAAATGAGTTCAGCCATTCTGCAATGGTTTCTGAAGGAAAAAAGTGCAAGAACCCATTGACAGAAGTTTAGATGCCGTTAATCTAATGAGACCAGTTTTCTGCACGGGTTGAGCTGGCTGATGTTTTTCCTTCTTTAGTTCTTTAGGTTATGATTTTTGTTTGGCTTCGAGTTTGCCCTTTTCAAGATTGCTGATGCTGAAAGGCAGCTATATTGAAAAATCAGGCTCTTTTGTTCCTGAACTTAAGAGCCACTGACACATGTGAAGAACATCCCGCTCTGTTGTGTCCATCTGCAATCTGGGTTGCTTCCAACCTCGTAGCTTTCTAAAATTATCATAGATTTTGTGCTCTAGACACATTAGAGACCATTTTCTGTGTCCAGATTCATATCAAATAATCTCGCTTTCTTCCTTACCTATCACTTGAGGGCTAAAGAGGAAAGCTCTTCTTCTGCATGGAGGGAAGGGGTTATACATCAATGGTTCCTGAGAGCCAGGAAGAGGGAAAGACGGAGACCCAGACGTGGTCTCAGAGGCCTTGAAAATGTGGAAAACAAGAAAGTGTACATCCATAGACACTAATGCTAATGGACACTTATCCTGTCTCTGGCTGTAAATTATTGAGGTCTTGCTTCTATCTGGTAATGCAGCTTAATCAGAATCGGTTTTACTGCTTTGACCCCATAGGGAACCTTCTAGTTTCATGCTTTCACGTTTTGTTTAGTCACTGTACTGGGAATCTTCACATCCAGCCTGCTGGTGGCATTTTGAGGCTGCAGGTCAACATCCAGTATGCTATAGAACTGAAAGACACAAAGTCTGGGTATAGATTCTAAAGAGATCATTCCACTGTTTAAATTCAGTGTTGGAAGGAGCCGATGTGCAGCAGCATGTCAATGGTGATACCTGAGATCAGCAGCACTGTGGTGTATTTTTTACCCACGCTGACCATGAGATGAACAGGGCTCATACATCTTTCAATTCAGTAACTACCACATCATTATTCTCTTAACCTAGTCTGCAGGTTTCTTAAAGGGATTACACTCCCAAGCCTGGGATTTAAAGCTAGTTTTAATGAGTTTGGTGAGCCTGTGTAGCAGACTTCCATTGAAGCCTGTCTTCTAACTAGCATTTTTAATAGCAGTTCCCTCTGCTCAGGAGATTAGCAAGATTAATGCTTTGAGGGCTTCTTCCCCACTGAATGGTGGCACATTAAGACAGGCTCTACTGAACAGTTACAGTCTTTGCCAAAAAATTAGCATCTTTAGACTTAAAAGTTGCAGCTCACTAGTGTTAGAGATGTCTTTGTTCTTTAACAGCACTGGGTTGTGAAGGGTTGAGTGTGTAAAGTAAGTGCTTTTTGATGCTCATCTGCATCTCCTTAGGCTTTTACTCTAAAGTTCCTCACCTCTGTCATTTGCAGAGGATGCTGCTTGCTCATCTCCCACGTGTGGGAACCTCCCACCCTTCAAGATTCCTTGGTAAAGAAAGTAATCTGAATTCATATTGGTTACTTTTAGTTGAAGTTCTTTAGCTGTGAGCTAGCGAAAAGGCACTCGGGTGCTCTGTGTATGTGTATGTGTAGGTATGCACATAAAAGTAGTTCTGCTTACAGCTAAAACTGGTAATGGTGTCTTAGAGCAAGTGTGCTTTCCAGTTGACATGCTTTTCCAGTAAATTCTGTGTCTCAGCAATAATGTTAGAACATTTTCAATGTGTGAATGCATGTAAAACAGCTTAGAAAATGGCTTCTGATAAGGATTCTTTTACATGAGCAATAACTAGATGAAATAGGGAAGTGCAGATGATATGTTTTATAAGGTATTTAACTGTTAAAACCTGGTGCTGGTCCAACATTAAATCTTGCTGTTGTGTTTTCCAAATCAGTGTAATTTCAGAGCAAGGGGAGAAGATCTCCACATTCCCTTTACTTGGTTGGTTGGTGTATCTTTAGAAAGAGACGCAACGTGTTTTGCATGTGAGCTTTTGAAACAGTCGAAGTTTCGTAGGGAGATGGGTTGGTTGGCAAAGCGCGCGTTGTTGAACCTTTCAGAAGCAAAAGCAGGTTCTGGTGGGTAGGAGTGTTTTGTTACCTTCTGGTAAATCTGATCACACAGTTGGGTTTGTGACCTTAAAAAAGGGGGTTTCTTATTACAGAGGTGGGGTGGAAAACTTTGGGAACTTTCCCAAGGGTCTCTATGATGATGATGATGATGTACTAGGATTTTAGACATACTCAGTTTCTTCTGTTATAAATACCTGTGTGCTTCAGAGGTAAAAGAG
>NDXB01001689.1:261334-301873 GCA_002631895.1 Agapornis roseicollis | reverse complement strand
AGGGGAGGTGTTTTGTGTTTTGGGGGGGGGGGGGGGGGGGGGGGGGGGGGGAGTTGTTGAGGGGCATCTTTGGCTGTTTTCTGCACTTCTTTAAATTACTCAATATTTTTTGAACATAACCTTTTCAAATGCAGCCTTACTTCATGCCTCTACCTGTGACCCTGTGCAATGTAGAGGGAAGAGAAACTTGGGAAAACAGAAGCTAGAATTTTAACAGTTGTCTATTTTCAGGAATATTCTATTGTTTGTACTATTTTCAGTTCCGAAAGGGTTTGTTTCTTTCCCTTGTCAATGCGAGTAAATGCTTAGATACGGCATCACCTGAAGCATTTAAGGGTAAACAGATACTTGAGTGCTAGCAGCATCTCCAGGTTTCTTTCTTCCTTTAGCAGGATGATTTGAAGGAAGACAGAATAGTTCACGAGTCCTGACTTGTTGCTGCCAAATAGGAAAGGCTGCAATTGAAACTTTGGTGTTAGTTGTGTCCCCCTTTCGTAAGTAATTTGTATTTCACTTCCATGTAAAAAACCATCAGGTATAAAGGATGTTGCATAAAATCTGTGCTGTTAAGTAATAAAGTATTTTTATTGAAACTAATAACTTAATTTTACCAATGTGCTCACTTTTCCTTGCTCTCTGAGTAGGAAAATTAGCAATTAGTATTCCAATAACCCAATCTAATGGGAAGATTTGCCTGTTTTCAGTCACATTATAACTGATGTGTTCTATAAAACCTAATGTGCCCCACACTTTGCTATCCTTCAATCTGATCTCTTAAAATTTGTGCCAGGAATCAGAATTTAATGTTAGACTTCCAGTACATTCAACAGCTACTTTTACTGAGTATGGAAGGTAATAAAGGGATAACTAGTAAATATGTCGTGCTTGAAACATAGGTTTTAATTCAGTTATTTAAGACCCGTGGTCATGTTAGCACTGAAGTGTCTGTTAGTAAAACTGGAATGTTTTCTCTTGTGTGGAAAGTTTCTAAAGGGCAAGAGTTTGGCTCCAAAATGTCACTGAAAAATGGTTTGCAAATGGCAAGGGGATGGATTTGTGGCTGCTGTTCTGGTGATCTCCTTTCCTCCTCATTATTTAGGAATAAATCCTGTGTCTGTTGTGTGGATTTATACAGTGATAAACAATCACAAGTGGTGCAAACTGCAGAATGGTATTTGTTTAATAGAAGACTGAGTAAAAAGAACCCTGGTGTTTGGTTTTCAGTACATTCACTAAATGAGCTTAACATTCTGGGGCCAAAATAAGAGAAATGTATTGAAATCTATGGAAAAGAACTATTTCTGAGAATTGTAGTGACTTCTCTTACCTAAAAAGGAAATAATTGACCTTTATATTGGTGGGTGGATAAAAAGGTGAAAGATGTTTAGTGGATAAAAATCATTGCGTTTATCTTCTTAAAACCAGGGTCTTGCAGGTTGGGATCTTTGGTTGGAGGCTTTCCAAAGCCGATGACTAAGTTAGAATAAGACAACTCCCAAAGCTGCTGGGTGGAGTTCCTAGACTGGTACCAGCAAATTCCCAGAAAGGAAAACAATGGCTCCGTAATTGGAATTCTTTAATCCAAAGATTATTCACTTATCGATACTCTAAAAATATCTGAAATAGCTTCCCACAATTCTTAAGTAAAATTTGAGTCGGGGTGGAAGTGTTCTGTTTGTACAGCGATGGTAGCTGTGCCATAGGATGCTTTTATGCATTTCTTCAGTGTTTAAGAGCAGAAGGGGAGATGAGAGGTGAAAGATGGAAAATTAAATGAGGTGCAGTGTAATGTAGACCCTTGACCCTTAAGAAAAACTGGGAAAAGTCAGAGTCAATCTAAAACGTTATTTTTTTTGGGAAAAGTGTGTATTTTTGTATATGCAAAAATTATTCTCTGTGTATATTATATATTATTTAATAATATGCTCTCTCTCTATATATATATGTATCTGTATTTCCCTTTTTGTATTCGTGGACTGTGTAAAGTTGCATGTTTGTGACATATTCACATGACAAACCCCTACATTTTCACTGCGAGTCACTTGACTTTTCTCACTAGCTCTCACGGAGTGTTGTGTATTCTGCTGGAGTTGTGGGCAAGTGCCAGATTTTTATATACATGGGCTGGGTGAAACAGTCGCACTCTGCATTGCTTTAATATTTGTGAACTGCTTTGTAGATAAACACTTTCCAGATAGAACAGATTGTCAGAGATCTGTGTCATTGCCATCAGTGAATCTTCATGCTTTCAAAATCTCACCTCCACTTCTCTGTTGTATTTCTCTTGCATGAGCTAATTAGAAGGTACTTCATAGTAAATTCAAGTGAGCATTAAAAATCAGAGATTGTTCTCCACATCTTATCAGTTACTTTCTTCAAAACAAAATTCCAGGGATTAATCCTTTATAGAACCTGGAATTTACAAAAACTATTAGGTGTAGAAATCCTTTTGGATGTGAAAAGCATCTTCATTACGTTAAGGACACTTCCTCCTTGTATAAATTTAGTATTCTGTTGTACACAACTTGTTTTGTTGCTTGCTTTGCATTTACTGTTAAGTATCTTTATTAAAGCTGGATGTTAGACTCAGCCTTGATTCGTTTCAAATATGTCCTTAGTGGTGCTAGTAAAGTCTTTTTTGCCCCATGTCCTTTGGTACCTTCTTTTGGAGGAAGAAATCACTGAATCTGTATCATGAAAGTCTTCTTTGGACTTTCAGAACAGATTTTTCTCCTGGGAATACTTAACACTTTGTGAGCACTGTTTGTTTATTCTGGCCCTTAGGCTGGACCTGCCAATGGAAGAAACCAAGCCAGAGGCTACAGGAATTCCCAGAAAACACTTCCCTCTCAGCTGTGAAAGAGGGATGTTTACCAGGAGCTGGAGCTTAGCAGGGTGATTATTGAGCAGGGAGAGGGAGAGGGCAACACCATCAGTAGTGAGCTTGCTGCGCTCCAGTGGCAGGGCAGAGGGCTGCAAGAGCTGCCAGCAAAGTAGTTCTGCATTGTTTGCAAAAGATTTTCTGTGTTTGCTGTAGTATTACAATTATTATAAGCTAAAAGTTCCCAACTTTGGTTCTAGCAATTTGAAAACCAGGTAGTAGCTCTTAATCCAATTTTTGGTTGCTATAGCTTCTGTTTTACTCTATTTCCTGTTGTTTAGGAGCAGGAAGTGTCAAGCCTGACTTTCTAAGTACCTGTCTATGAGTTGCACTGTAATTGAAAATACAGACTGTACCTGTAGGAGAAAAGTTTCACTTTTATTTGCTGACCATCAAATACCTCTTAGTGGTAATTAACCCTTAACCTGAAAAAGATTGGAGCTGGGTACATTATCGATCGAGTCATAGTGCTGAATGCTCTATAAACCAGCAAGATTTTAAAAGGCAGAGATTTCATGTACAAGGCCATGTAATTTTCCATAGTTTGCAGGACAAGATAATAACCTTCTCTCTTCGGAATTGTGAGTGAGATTGAGGAGTGTTCAGAAGCCCAAATGGACATAAATGATCTGTTTTCCAGGGAAGCTGAGCTCTTCCTCCTGTCCTGCATGCGCTGCATCAACAGCTCTCTTCATTTTGCCATCTCTTTCCTCAGCCTCTTCTGGTGTTGTGGTTATGACTGATCAGATCAGTATCTTCATGAGTCTCTTACAGGTCTGTGTCTTCCCAGAGATTTAATGTCTCTGTGTTTCTTTGTTGGCAAGATGAACGGTGGTGTTTTCTTTCCATGGAGATAAAGTTATAGTATTGTTTTTGTCAGGTTGGTAGTCTGAGTAATTCTGGTGGCTTATTTATACAAGAAGCTAGTTTATGTATTCCAGCTTGTATTTATTCTGTCTGGTTCTCTTAAATCCATGTAAAATAGCAAAGTAGAAGTGCACAGTGGAGACAAAACTGGGAAAACAAACCTCTGGGTAGAATCTCTGTGCTGGTCTAAGCAAATCCAGCCGCAGTGCTCCTGAAGGGCTCATCCTCGCATTCTTACCCCTTTTCTTCTAGAGAGTTTTTACTTTGATCCAACTTTATTTCTCCTTGTGCTTAAAAGTGAGTTAGTTAAATACAGCAGAAACCAATCAGTGATCCTTGCGTGGGATTATTTGCACGTGCTTGTGTAACATGGTTCTCAAGACTTGGATCCCGCAGGATAAAACTCCCTATAAAACTAAACAGAAGTACTTTATGCAGAGTTCCTGTGCTGTAATGGTTTCTCCCCTTGCAGCAAGGGCATAGGCACTGTCTTCTGTTCAATCTTTTTTTTCATCCAAGGAGACTGGTTCTTCATGGCTGCATTGAAAGAAAACCAGCCAACCTCCCAGCTTCTCCTTTCCCCTGGTTTGACCCCAACTAAGGAAAGTTGCCTGAAGTTCTTGCTTTTCTCATTGACTGAAGTGAGCAGGTCCAAACAGGATTCTGCAGTTTCACCCACTGCCTTATCCTGGGTTAGCTCCATCTTATCGTGTGTAAGCCTGTTATTGGCCTCAAAGCTGGAGGTGCAATATTCCCCGAGTAGAGGCATTTGGGAATGGTTCTCATGAAAGAGCTGTCTTGAAGTGCCAGTTGATCGAACTAGGCTTTCATGGGAAGGTGTTTTGATATAGCTTTGACTGGGAATGGTTGCTCCCAGGCAGCTTGGTCCAGTGGTGAAGGAAATGCCCTGAGATGAAGTCTGGGTTAATGATCTGAATGAACCAAGGGGATTCAGGCCAGCATCCCTTTGCTTAAGTGATACTGTGGAATTAAACGAGTCCTCTATGCCCTGCACAACTAATTTAACACAGATCAACTGAATTAGCTTCTCTTGTGAAAGCTCCTCCACTTGCAGTGCAAAGAGAGATTCTGGCTTTAAAGTGAATGTCTTTTGCTCCTGAATTATGATTTATGTTGTGAAGGCTTTTTCAGAGTTTTTCAGGACTGTCTAACTCTGAAAACGAGGACTTGTGATTAAGGCAGTCACTTTTGGTTTGTGACAGTGTCAAAGCTTCCACCTTTCCTTCCTGGTACTTCACTCAGTTTTGGATGGCTGGGGAAGGGGTTGGTTGTTACCTTTATTGTTGTTTTGCTTCTTAAAACTCAAAGGTTTTGTGAGAAGGGGGACCTGCCACTTACCTCTGCCTTTACTGGGAGCAGTAATACTTTGCAGCAAATGTGGGACATGTAAAAGTGGTACCTAGTGATGTCCTGTCCCTGCAAGGACCATGAAGCAACGTGCTCGAGGAAGTCCTGGCTCCTGCACCTTGAGCGAGACTCATGGAGAAGATACCCTGCATGCAGGATCTTTGAATCAAAGAACAGGAACAAAGATGAAATTCCAGAGCAATTAACTTGTTGTGCAATATTTAAATTATTTTTAATCATAGTTTTACCTCAAATTATAATTTAAGATATATCATGTAATCACTAGTAATACAAAATGAAAATGGAAAGGGCATGTTCTTGCTTCTGAACGTTCTCCATATAATAATCACCTAATAACTCAGTCTGCTTTAATTCAGAAGTTCCACTTGCTCAGGTTTTAAGTTGGCAGGCTGCTTCTTCATTCTTCTGTTCTAATTTGTTGCAACATGTATGAAATACATGTGTTAATTTGAGTAAATACAGTAAAGTTAATCAAAGGAAATGATTACAGAAGGAACCCGAGAGGGGAGGTAGTTATCGCTCAGGAAGGAGTTATGTAGTTCTGCCAAATTAATTAAATACTACTAGTTAAAATCAAAGGTTAGTGATAAGAATCTTGTTGAATTTTGGATGCAGGTGGCTTGTTTTAGTGGATGAAACGATGACCCTTTGGTTGAACAGATTCTTTTCGGTTGTGTTGTAAAAGCCCAACAGGTTGTTTATTTTTAACCGTCCTATTGCACTTTTAGCTCTGAATTTCCATATGGATTTCACTGAATGGAAAGTTCTTTTGCCTCTCTCACATAATGCTTCGAGGTTGCTTCACTGTGCACTCCTCCTATCTCTGCGTCACAGCAAAGTGTCCCCACTCTGTTCAGAGCTGTAATTAACTTGCAAGGCGCTAGGCAGAGGATTCGGCGGCGTGCCAGGAAATCAACCCCAATTACTATATTCACGTTGTCAGTAATGCCCACTTCACAGTTTCCACTAATTTGAAATGGCAAGTCCCAACTTCCCAGAGCAAAATTACCATTTTTTTTGCACTGTTCTTCTATTTTCTGCTTCTTAATTTGGTTATTTTGACTCCATTAAATTACTGTTGTAAAGAGAGATACGAATCATCTTGGAAAAACTCTTCTGGGGTAATTGCAGTGATACAATATAAATATAGTAGATCCAGAGCTCTCTTGTCTTCAGTATAGGTTAATACAGATTGGGGGGGGGTGTGGTGGTGTGTGTAATTCAAAGATGGTAGTTAGGGTTGGTCAGAACTTTGTGCTGAAGAGTTGGTTCTTGTTGGGGGAGTTAAATCAGTGCTGCAGGTGAAAATACACTTAGAAACCTGCCTTTTTGGTCTTCATTTTGCAAATACAGCCTTTCAGACCAATGCATTTGCTGTCCTCTTGATAACCAGTTCCTTAGTTAAATCATTCCTTTTTTTGGCTTCTCTGGAATGGGGTTTTCTCAACCGTTCCGTAACTGGAATCAAAAGTTGCAGGGAGTCGGGACAAGAAATGGGTAACTCATTTTAAAGGAGTTTTCTGGGTTTCAGTGCTTGTAGTGCAGGTGGCAGAGGCACAACCTTCTGTCACCTCTGCCTTTTTTCTCATCTGGAGGAGGGAGCCTGTGGCTGTTGGATGTGCTCTGAAACACCTTGACTGGGGTTGATGGCTCTGCCAGAGGAGTCGTTTCTGAGCTGTGCTTCCATGAGCCTGCCAGGCCAATCTGATCCAGCTTCTACCCTTCAGTATTCAACAAATGTAATTATCTCTTTGTAGACTTCTTTCACCCCCGTAATGAGTTCCTGGTTTGTCACCTATTAATAATCTGATATGAAGAACTGAATTAATATGTTGCCCTGTATTTCTTTAAACATTAGCTTAAGGGCTAGATCATAGGGTAGAAAGCATTTTAATTCAGTGGCTTCATGTTCCATAGTAGATAGTGGTTTTGACAAGAAGATTGGTTATGTTGGGAGCTCACTGGAACACATTCCCTGGTGTTTCTTTATAGTTGTAGCTGTTGTAGTAGTTGTTCATTTACTTTGCATTCCTTGGTCGCATCCTTAGGACTGATGCTTTGGTTTAATTCCACCAGCAAAGCCGTAAGTTTTGTATTTTGATGCTAACTCCCATGAATGGAAATGCTGTAACTCCTGTAGCTCCCATGTTTTTCACTCCGTCATTAGCCAGAGCGGATGAATTGAGTGGGCATGAAATGAAAAATTCTTACTCTGCAAAACTTTCCAAATTTAAATATTTGAATGTATAATATATATATGTTAAAGATGTGTTTTTAATAAAGGTGGAGGTACCAGGTTCGGTCAGTGTCAGTAACTGAACTTGTTGGCCTGAACAAGCCGTGCCCACTGCTGCTTTTATTGGCATTTTCTTTGTTAGCAAAGTATTTTTGGTGTACATCATGAAAAAGATTGTAGAGGTGACAAGGAAAGTTTATCCTGCACCAAGTATTCTGGAGTAATACTTCCACATTCCTCTCTCCTTTTTAATGTAGTAACTGTATTTCTCCAATAGTCTTTTGCTATTAATATCATTTACCAATATCTTCCTCATTTTCTCTTCACTGGGCAGATTTGTCTTTCTCACTGATAACTGGCATTTTAAGGCATGGAAGATAAAGAATATCAAACTTTCCGTGCATTTATGTATAATATCCATATGTGTGTGTATACATGAAATATAAATATGCACACACACATTATCTATATATACAATCACAGGATGGTTTTGGTTGGAAGGGACCTTAAAGCTCATCCAGCTCCAGCCCCCTGCCACGGGCAGCAACACCTTCCACTAGAGCAGCTTGCTCCAGGCCCCATCCGATATGTCTATTTTAGCCTTTTTGAGCTTCAGGAATGGAGGAGATCCTGAGGTGACCCATGGAAAAGATTTTTCCCAACTGCAGCTTTGCCGGGGCAGCTGCCGTTAGGGAAGCCATTTGCTTATTTGGTTTGAAAGCTTGGAACACCGGTGATTGAACTCCTGCAGCGGAGTATCGCTGCTCCCCCGCTGTGCCATGTCCTGAGAACAGCAAAGAATGTCACACACTTGGAAAACCGGGGTAGCAGTATTTCATCCTGACTGCCTGCTGAAAGGGTCGTGATTGAAAACGTGAAATAACTTTGGAAGTGCTGGCTCTTTCTGCTGTTTTCTTTTTCTCCCCTCATTTTTGTGGTGTTTGAAAATGGATGGCTTGTGTTCCAAAGGAAAATTTTCAGTAGGCAACAGCATGCTGTCAAAACAATAGAAAGTATACATACAATAGAGATGTTTCAAGGCAGAAGAATGTGCTATCTGAGATATTAATGAGTGTTATAGACAAACATCATTGGAGTGGGAGCAGGAATAATGTTTCTTCAATTTTAGTACCTCCTGGCTACTTTTTGCGCACTGATGCTTGTATTCAGTACTTCGTGCTACTGTGCCTCCACATCCTTTTAAACTCCATCATTGTTGTATCCTGTTGGAAGAGAATTATTTACATGCAAGTTAAAGGATCTGCCTTGAGGCCATGGCAGCAGCTTGGTGACAGTTCAGACCAGGACTTGTTTTCCCTCCTGTTTTTATCATGGTGTTTTAAACAACTGGAGCCATGGTTGGCTGTGAGAGGTGTTAGGTGAGGGTGGATGGATGGTTGCAAGGTGTGAAGCAGTTCCTCCTCTAGCTGTTATAGCAGGATTTGTTGGTTAGCACAGCTTGTTTCTGTCCCACGCCCTGGTTTAAGCAGCCTGATCCGCCAGCTGAGGACCAGTACCCAGCCTTAATGGCTCCAGCAAAGTAACACCAAGGTAAAACCCGCCAGTGAGTCAGCAGGAGATGGAGCCCAGGGGTGTTTGCAGAACACTGATAAACTGTGAGCAAGCAGAGTTTAGAAATACGGGATTAATATTGGCTCCGATGCATAGATCCTTCGCATTGTAGGTGCGCTGTGTCTGTATGCAAAGACAACTTGATTTAATCTTCTTCTTTTGGAAGTAAAGAGCGTGCTAATCAGGACTTCATGTCTGTTGCTGGAGTGCTAGTTGCTACTAGTGGCTGGAGGGTGGGTGGAAATGGAGAGAAGCTGCAGTTGGTATTTCAGTTGCATTAGTAATACAGCTTTACTCATAAAGTGGTTTGATGGTGGGAACTTCCTAAGTTGTCTTCTCTTCCCTGATTCAGAGAGAGTTTGAGTGGCTGTGATTTATTAAGATTCTCGTTAAAATCCATCTTATTTCTCAGGATCCAGAAAACCCTTTATCACGAAGGATATTTTTGGTAGTTGGTAATGTAGCTTTTCCTCGCTGCAAGCAGGAGATGTGTATTTTATACTAGGTAAAACAGGAAAGGTGGATTGGGGTTTTTTGCAGACCAGAGGTGGATTTTTCACAGACAAAGCCAGAATATTACCACCAAGACTCATCCAATATTGGGACCAGCGTTAAGATTGCATACTGGTCAGTCAGCTTTATCCCAGCTCATTTCATTTGGAATCCAAATAGATTGGTGTAATCACTGACTGCAGACTTATTTAGCAAGTAAGAGGGGAACAGATCTTAACTGGTTTTGACCACGGTACAAAAATGAACTTAAATAACTTAAATGGATTTTTATCCACTTGGCTGCAGCAGTTAGTGCTTTGATCAGAGGTGAATGAAGGCTGTGGCCAATGGTAGTCTCTTTTGGAGGGACTGTTCTCCCTGCCTGGCCATGCTGGTGCTCTATGGAGAAGGATTTCACATCCAGCTAACAAGAAAATCCTATGGAAGACATACTTGTTTCTGGAGAAACTGTGATAGTGTGCCCCAGGACAGGAATCAAGTGCTGCTCTTTCCTCTGGAACTGATTGTAAAGAGGGTGGAGTTCTTTGCTCTTAATTTTATTGTGTTTTTACAAGCCAGACAGTTTCTTTTCCCTTCCCTGTTTGTTCTTACTTGATTTTTTGGGAGGATTCAGTTTTTGCTCTATAATTGGTAGGGAAAATATCCTCCTTTTCAGTCTTGCATCATCTTTTAGACCCATGTTCTGACATGGTGGAGCTTGTGGACCCTTTTAAGTATAGCTTCATTATTTATAAGGCAGTAAACAGATTAATTTCGTAACAGTTTCCTGCTAATCCTGCCATTGTTCCTTAACTCAGAACTAACGAAAGCACAATTTTAATACCCTTTTAGTTGCTACAACATCCTTCTATCATTGGTTGTATTTTTATTAGAGAGCACTTTCAAACAGTTTTTGAAAACCTTAAAATGATTGAGCAACACCTTCAAATTACAGCACTCTTACTACTGATAAAAGGGTAATTTATCAAGTAAATCCCCTTTTTATTAAAGTCATGTTTCTTTGGCAGTTGTAAGAGTTTTCCTATTCCTGTATAATCCCAGTCCTTGTGCCAGGTAGGGTTTTTTCCTAGCAGTGACAGTGAGACCACTTAAAACCATGTTTCATGTATGGAAAATGTCCTTTACTTCATGCTGACAGCATTGACGGCTGCAGCACTGACCATACATGCAGCAATAAACACCAAAACCTTCCTCACTTGAATATGATTGTATTCTCATTGAAGAACCCCGTGTCTGAACGTCACTTCCTTGGCTTCAGTTTGCGAGGGGCCTTTAATGAGTTTAATCATTTTTATGATGTCTTTTTCAGGTGTATTTTCACCGAGTACTTTTCTCTGCTATTGAAATGTGCCACTGTGACAGAACAGAAACGTTCATGATAATGTTGAAAATCCCCAACCCCTGCAAGTTTCAAACAAAAAGCAGAAAGAAAAGGTTAAGTCTGATCACCTGCATAGACTCCCATCCTGATTTCATTCTTCCTTAACTACTGTTCCTCTCATCCTCAGTAGCGTTTTAAATACTGCAGTGTGTGTAATTACAAAAAGGCTCATACAGTCAAAATCTAAAGGTCCTCAAGTAGACTTCTGAATTGATGTACCTGAAAAGTACATTATTTTCAATGAGGATGAAAACTTACTCTTTCTGTACCAAAAAGGATGGTGGGGAATTGCCTGCATGCAGCTGAAGCACAGATTTCTGCTCAATAGCTTATCATGATAGGGTCATTGAGATGTCAATTACATATTTTATATTTATTGAGCACTTTTGTTCATGGAAGATTCCCG
This sequence comes from Agapornis roseicollis, assembly GCA_002631895.1. NCBI lineage: Eukaryota > Metazoa > Chordata > Aves > Psittaciformes > Psittacidae > Agapornis > Agapornis roseicollis. Next base: position 290,628 of record NDXB01001689.1, on the reverse strand, counting down.
AGTGTCTCCCAGGTGCTACCACGTGCATATGAGAAGATTAATGTGGTTTTTCTTTTCATTGGGAAATTGGAGTGCTTCAGCAATAGTAGGTTTGTTCTTCTGTTACATGAATACTATTTTCATAAAGAGCATTCAAACAGGGGGTTGCAGGAGTTGCCACAAGAGGTTTTCCTCTGCACTGCAAGTACTGGAATACTCTCCCTCCTGGGTAGGGGCTTCCCTGGAGCAGTAGCCGAGCTTCTGATGTGACTTATTCTTGTAACTGATGAATGAGAGAATGAAGGTTTAAAAAGCACTCGCGACTCATTTCATTAATAGCTTGTCTCCTTTTAGAAACTGTATCTATATTCTGCTTTTGAAGCACCAAATGAAACATCATTTTACAGTCCCATCATGCGTCGCTCCTAAATTAGGGTGGCTTTAATTGCTTTGAAGGAGATTACAGAAACGTGTGTGATCCAAAGGAAGCGTTTTTTTCTCGGATTTTGGGGGATGGATTTGTTATGTCAGCATCTGTTAGAGTTTGCTTTATGTGAGAAGCCGACAGTGGAAGTGCTGGTCTCTTGTAAGTTGTGCAAGTTTTCTGTGAACAGCAGTTGAATAGATGATGCTAAGGTTGGTTAGGATTTAAGTGTGTTAGAAAGGATACTGAACTAGGCATGCTTTGTTGTGTGGTTATTTTGGGGGTGGTTTTTGCTTTCTAGAATCTAATATGAGGATGAGTCTTCAGTGTCACTCCTTGGCAGCTGACTCATTAACTGAAAGAGGTTTTGCATGTTGTATTTGACATGGTACAAAAACAACTGAGTTGCTCTGTGCAGTTCAAGATGCTTAAATGTTAAAGATTAGATTAGGTATTAGGAGGAAATTCTTCACTATGAGGGTGGGCACAGGGTGCCCAGAGAAGCTGTGCCTGCCCCATCCCTGGCAGTGTTCAAGGCCAGGTTGAACAAGGTTGGAACTAGGTGAGGGTCCCTTCCAACCCAGATCAGACTCTGATTCTGTGTTCTTGTTGAAGTGTGCTTGTGTTCTGCTGGCAAGCGAAGCATTTCTCTACACACATGGAAAATGCATATATTAATATTCTGTAAACCAGTTTTTGTCCTTTGGGATCAAAGCTGGTGTGTTAGCAAGAACTTGACATTCATGTCTTCTAACCTGCTGGTTAGTTTGTAGATACGGGTTCTTCCCTGCTTAAAAGCAACAAACTACCTGTATCTCTTATGCTCATTTTATGATCACAAAGCAGCTGTTGATATTTTGGCATTTAAAAGCACATTGAGTATCTTTTTCTTAGAAGGAGAAAGCCAGTGGGTTCATTTTCTCACAGCAGCATTAGCAGCGCCACTGGAGGAGCTAAACAGAGAGCTGGATGCAGAAAACACAGTTAGTACGAGGTCTTGAGAGGAAGGAGGGAGAGCAGAGCAGGTAGTTCTAATTAGGGCAGATCTTATAAATATTTTTGTGTTCCTAAAAATGCCATCATGTATTATCTTAGTCAGTCATGACAATAACCAGCAGCAGGGGAGACAGGAAGGGGAAGTGGAGAGAATTAATATACAGACCAGTAATGTGGCCATTCCTCTTTTTAAGAAGAGATGCTCCAGCTTAACTAGAGCAGTGATAAATATCACAGCTTCTGTTTCTTTTTCCTACAAGTAAGAAGCTAGTAGGAAATTACAACTTCATATAGGAAGCCTCTAAAAGGCATCGTGTCCTCAGATTTTCATGTTAAATCATGCTCAGAATTTTATAGTTTGGAGCAAGTGCCGTGCCAGAATCCCAAACGCTTCATTGTGAAAGCAGCTTTTCAAAGTAAGAAAGAACCACAGTCCCAGCTTCATTATGAGGCTGTTGCAAGGAACTGCATTGTTTTTATGGCTTCGTATGCTTTGGCTCAAAATGCAGGAATCAAACGAGATTCTGCTGCTTATTATACAGGTGCGTGAGTCAGCTTCTTGTTTAGTTTTTCAAAGCCTTTTCAATTGTGCAATGAAATCATGTTGAAATGCATTTTAGTTCTAAACATGTTGTTCTTCTGAAAGCTTCGCTTGAGTTGTCTCTAGAATTACTCCATTTTCCATCCACATCATGACACTTATCCGCAGGAGGGCTTTCTAGCTTGGCGCCCAGAGCTACCAAAGCGTGACACAAGGTGAAGTCTGACTCTGCAGCTTAAGGTCAGATTGTGCTAATGAAAACAAAAGTGACCAGTGGAGACCTTTGTGCAAATATTGTTGTTGGTAATGCTGGTCCCAGGAGATAGGAACACTTACTGGAAAGGTCTAGGTTAGAAGCAGAGGAAAATGAGATTCTCGCTCTTAGGATGTCCACAAACTCTATGAGGAAATGCATTATCCGCGCCGGGGCGGAAAACTGGGGTTTATGGAGTGTGTAAGGTTCAACTGGTTTATTTCTTCTATTTTACAGACACCCTCCCTCTCCCCCTCTTAAAATAGGCCTTGTGTTATAAAAACACAACCAGAAGCAAACAGCAGCTTGCTTTCTACTCTGAATGGGATATTCTAGAAAGTGTGCCTGTCTATACATTGTGCTCTTAGTCTGGATCTTCTTGTACAACTGAAACAACTGTTTCACCTTTAACTCAGCTTTAAATGTGGAAGGTACAAAGTATCAAAGAAACATGAAGCTTCTGGCTCCATAATGATCTTGCTGCCTGCCAGAAGTGCCTGTGCTTCCACTGCATCTTCCCTGTACATGACTGCAGGTTCAAGTTCAGATTATTTGTTGCTTAGCTGAAAGCGAATAGGTTCAGGGTTTTTTTTTTTCATGCCAGGTTCAAATCATTTTCCTTTCAAAACAAAGGAGTTAAGTTTTATTCCAATTAGAGAAGGAAGTCATTCCAATCCAAACAAAGCATCATGGGGGTGAATTCTAGGAGATAGAGCCTTCTTCCAAGGAGTGTGATATGCTTTGAAAAGGAGAATTTGGGAGGAAACAAATGAGCTTCATATTGCACTTGAGGAATTAACTTCCATTTTAGTGGTAGAAATTGGAAAAACCAATATAGGGAGTCAGTGGTAATTGAGTAGAGAAAACAAGACTCTATTATGGCTCCATGCTCCTAGATGTTTGTGTTGCAGTGTCTGAGTGTTAGATTTCTATTTCTCTTGGACTTTTCTGCAATGCTTAATAGCAAAGTGTGCAGAAAAAAATGTCTGCAAGTTTTGGGCTGCTTGTTTTAGTGCTAATACAGAACGATATTCTTGGAGTTGTTACTTGTATACAGAGCAGTCACTTGGGCATGGAGCAGAGGGGGAATCAGCACTTTGAATTAACACTGTATGTTAAATGGAGCTGGAGCTAGTGCTTTGTTTGTAGAGAAAAGCTGGGCTGGGCAGAGGCTCTGGAGGTCATCTGCCCCATTGGCTGCCCCGGTCCAGCTCAGCTATACCCGACAGCTGTTTGTTTAACCTCCTCTTAACTCCCTGTGTTGATGGAGGGTCACAGTCAGTTGTTTCCTGTGCTTTTAGGTCTTTTCCATTACAGACAGCCCTGATGTTTAGCCTTAATGATGCTGTACTTTTAAGTTCATTTCTCCATATTCCACCAACAACACAGAGAACAAGATTGCTAGCTGGCTCTTTGTAGCAGTGCTACATTTTGAAATACCATCTTCCTCAACATCTTCTTTCCTAAACTAGGAATTCTTTTATCTATTTTAAGCAGCGATTAACTTCACCCCATGCTTTGATTTCCAGTTCCTGCTTCATCCCGGAACTGCTGCTGTCACCTCCTCACCTGGCTTATGCTTATGCCTTAGCAGGGACACTGGTTTCATTAGGGAAATGATTCCATCATGAGCTCAACAGCCCTCATGTCTTGTCTTGCCTGCAGATGATGTTTCCTAAGCCTCTGATCATTTCCACTGCTTTGGATGTTCTCAGATTGAGTGATATTGTTTCTGAAATGCAGTATCCAAAGCCAGCAAGGCCTCAGCTGGAATACTTTGTCCAACACTCACTAGAACAGAAGAAATATTTCACATCTTATTGACTATACATGTGCTTTGCTCATCTTAGTACAGCATCTTCCTCTTTGAAACAGAAGCACACTGCTGAGTCATGTTCAAGTGCTGAGTACCCAGTTCCTGCTCACATGTAGTCTTTTACATTAAACATATTTGTGATGACTCTTGGGTGGTGTTGGTTGGTTTAGGGTGTTTTCCCAGTCGTTTTATAACGTTCACTTTGAATGAATCCTGTCATCTGTCACTGCTTCTGTTCACACCAGCTTCCTGTTCTCTGCAGGTGAAATAAATTTATCCTCTATGTGTCACAAGGTTATGGGGGACAGTTCTGTTGGGCCAGATCCAGGTTAGACGCTGGAGGAACCTCTTTCTAAACACTGTGTTGTTTGGTGCTCAGCTACTGATAGCTTCTCCCCAAATGCTACTTTATGGATGGAGGTACCCAGCCCATCTGGTGACTCACCTAGACAGATGGATCTAGACCATGTGCCAAACCAGACTTGGTTCCTCAGTTCAAACTGTGTCATTTCCTGCTTCTTTCTTTCTTCCTCAGACCTTTAAGCTCTTTAGCATCCAAAAAAGGATATTGGATTGCCTTAAACAAGGCCGTTTTGGTGACAGTTTTGAGCTAGCTATTGGTTTTCTTCTAGGTGATTATTTGATTTAGAGTTCTGTTTTTGATTGCTGATAGGGTGTCCAGCTTCTGTGTCTTCTGCTCCTTTCTCTGCTGCTTTAAATGAGCATTGTATATTTGGCCTCTTTAGAGGCCTTTTCTAAGGTAACAGCTGATATCTTGAATTATTTGTCAGTTTTTTAGCATACATAACAACAGGGCAGTTTGAAAATACCTGAGTCCTTTAACTGACATCCTTGTAATTTGTTCCAGATAAAGTTCTAAACCCTCCCCTCTGTTCTCTTCATGTTAGCCGACTACTGACAGGTATTGAAGTAAAAGCTGATGTAAAAAGACATCCCTTGTGCTCTTGTTGAGGTCTTTTTTCCACTCTCTGGAAAGCCAGCAGTCCCTTTGGTTGCCATTCCACTGCTCCTTTATTTATATAATGTATTTCTTGCTGCTTATTGGATTTCTTGCTAGTTTTCTCCTCTTCTGTGTTGGAACATTACTGATTTTGTTTCTAAATGTTTATGCTGTACGTTTATACTTGTCTTTGGCAGCCTCATCCGAATCTTTCATCCCTCAGGCTTTGTTCTTTCATTTGAGGTCAGTGAAGAGCTCGAGCTTTAGGCAGTGGGCCCTTTTCACACTCCTCCTCTTTGGGGGATTAGGACCTGTGTCCTTAACTGCAGTTAGTTAAGATTCTGCCAAGCTCTTAACTTCTTTAACCCTTGGGTTTGTGTTGTCTGTCTTAGTCTACCAGTTATGTGAACTTGTTACCCTGTTGTCTTGAATGGTGTGTTTCTCACAAAGCCCCCTCCTGTACCTGATCTTCCTCATTTGCAATTGAGAATAAATTCCCACTATGAAAGCTCCTGTGTTTGTTTTCTGCTTTTGGTCATGACCAAAGGGGTTTTTTCTCTCCTGCAGGTATCTGAAGCTTGAAGTAAATGTATGAATCCTTGGTGTTTAAGCAATTCTTCCCTTTTTCTGGCCCCTTTCTCCCTGCCTCCATCTCACTGTGTGTTGTGCACAAGGTGGCCTCCTCTTTGAGCAGGATCTCGAGCGCTCTCTATGCTCAAGTACATGCTATGAATCCTGAAAGCAGCAGTAACAAGGTGTGACAGAAGTTGATTGCCCTGATTTTCACTCCTAAACATGTGCAGAGTCGAGTCTGTGGTGGTTCTACTGACAGTGGGATTGAATTTACCAAATTCACTGATGTAAATACATACTGACTATACGTATTGGAGACCTACTTGGAGTGTGTATGTATATGCATTTATTCAGCAGCTCATTGACTGTAATTGCTGACGACAAGCTGTGGGAGGGCAGAACTGATAACTTTCTGGGGGTTGCTAGCAATAGATACTGTAAGGGAATTAAGTATCTTATTAAACTTGGTTAACTGGACATGCTGACAATTCCTGAAATACCATTTGCTGCTCAGTGCTCTCACAGTAAAGCTACCATTAGGAGGCACCTTCATAAGGAATTCGTTAAACAGTATTGAGTATCTCAAAGCTAGGAGTAGTTACTTGGAGGAAAGTCCCAGCTCTCAAGCAATGTGTAGCTGTCACTTAGCTCTCAAGCACTGCATAGCTGTCATTTCTCCCTGTGACAGTACCATAGCAATCTCTTGGATAATAATACTCTGGGTTAACCCTATGGCTGATGCACACGCTTAACACTGATAATGAGCCTGAGCATAATTGCTGCTTTCTCTCAGTAACCCAATTTCTGACCGCTTGGGAATGTGGTAGGGAAAGCAGGTAAACAGGTTATCTTCTGCCACTAGTGCTGCACAGTTAGGGAGGCAGACGGTGTTGAGGTTGATGGAAGAAGCAGGCTGTAAGATTGAGTCTGGCCATCAACTGCAAACCAGGGTGTTGCTGGAAACCCATCCTCAGTCCTGCTGTTGGCAGCTTGTGAGCAGTCAAAAACAAGAGGAAAATATTTGGAAGGCAACTTTCCACAGGTAAGGAAGGCTTAGCTCCTGCTTACTGGTGCCCAGGCTCAGTGAACTGGACAGACTTCGGGCCAGGGAGATAGAAATAGAAGAGGGTGTTCAATCTGAAAGCACGAGGAGGGAGGTGGTAGCCATTTGCCAGGAAACAGGAAAAGGATGAGATTAGATGGTAATTTGGGATTGATACAAATGACTGAAGACAATAGAATATGTGCTGAAGTTAGCACCCAAGATGAATTTGTGCGTTTATCAGGAGACATGAACACTGTATATAGCTTTCATTGTTATGCTTCAATTTTGACTTTACGCTCCTGGTTCCATCTTCATTATCTGTCTACCTCACAAGGAGAAAAATGATTTTATGTTAAGCACAACAGCAACTGTGTTTTAATCACGCTGGTTTTTCCTTAATGTTGGCATGATGGTGTTTATTGGATGTGGAGTTGTAAGAAATTGTAGGGAAATGTTGCCTCAAGTAGGGGAACAAAGCTATAGAGTCTGTGGATTCACTGCTAACACTTGCATAATTGTCCATTACTACTTCTTAAGAACAGCTCTCCTGCTCTTAGCATTGCCAGCATGGGGTCCTTAAGAACACCATTTTGGGTGGAAGGAAACACAGTTGTAATCAAAACAATGATTACCATCACATTCATTTAAATGCAGAAGGAGAAACTAATGTGTGCTCCAAAGGGATGTAAAAGATTTACAAGTAATTCCTGGTTTTGAGGTTAGGTTTCTGATGTCCATGGGGAAAAAGTTAATTTCTTACCTTTCACTTTCAAGTGAATATTTTTGTATTCATTTCTCACTCTGCATTTAAATGAATGTAATAGTAATCATTGTTTTGATTACAGTTGTGCTTCCTTTCCCCTATAATGGTGTTCTTGAGTACCCCATGCTGGTAGAACTAAGAGCAGGGGAGCTATTCTTAAGGAGGAATAATGGACAATTATGTGAACATTAATAGTGAATCTGTGAACTTCTTAGGACTTCTCAGCTCTTACAGAATACTTCTTTTTCTCTTCCTCAGAGATGTGGGGAAACTCCCCAATAGTCTTACCTAATCATGCAAAGTTACATTTTGCTGTTCTCAATCAAGCCCTTGCTAACAGCAACTGGAGATCCGTCTTGATTTGTCACACGAAAGAATTACAAACAGATCTCTGTTCCAGGCAGTTGTACTTCAGTATTTTTGTGTGTAATTCTTAAATACCAAGCTGCAGCAATAGTCTATAACTGTCAACATAAATGCAGACTTTTTTACCATTAGTAACGGGTGATGACATGCTGTATGAAGAGCACATTCCCTGTCTCTGCCGTTCTTCCTTTCTCCCGCTCTCCTTCCACACATTCCTTTCAATATTATTCCAATTGTTATTTTTTGTAGCAGGCATCGTATCTGGGAGCAAGGGATTAAAAGAATCATTTCATTTGGCAACAGGCAGGCAGCATCAGAACTAGAATCCTTTCTGTTCATTACTAATATTAATGTTGGTAAAGTATTATCAGGAGGTAGGTGGTTGACTGGAAACTTGCATGTAAATAAAGGAGGGTTTATTTGGTTAGAGTTGTTTCATAAAACATTTAACTCTACAGGAGCAGCAACACTGCAAAAGTATTCTATACATATGTTTTAAAATGCTTTTTATGTTGATTCTTATTTTAAAACCAAACGACACTAGAAATATAATGCATTTTATTTAGAATTATGGTGCTAGTTGGGGTGGCTGTCAGTACAAAGGCTAATGCTATTTATTAAGGTCCTGGTTTTATTTAATAGCCAGATGAATGGAACAGTTAATAAAAGAAATATTGCTTTATTCCCTGACATTTATGTCCTTGGTTTCCAATAAAGAATTGAAATTATGAATAGTTGATGGTTTAAATTGATGTTTTATGTTGAACGCTAGCTATAATTTCCCCTCTGAGGATTGTAATACCGAGAAACAGATGGTTTTTCACAGTAACAAATTGCTGTGTGTGTACTGTATATAGAGCTGGCTTTCAGATCCTTTCACCTTCAGCGCTGCGCAGTCACTGCATCAGACCCGAGCGAGAGGCAGCCTCTGCAGAAAGGGCTTCCTGGCTCTTCACAACACAAAGCCAGCACCGTAGGAAACACGACCTGTTTTTTCAGGTGCGACAGAGATACAAAAGCTGCTGCTGAAATGGCTCTATTGAAACTTGGGATGAACAACTAAGTAGTATAAACACCAAAGTTCTTGGCTATTCCCCAGGTTGAAAATGCATGGTGAGCCTCGTGCCTTTCAGTGTGCTCTGGCAGGCTGGGCTTCCTTCTGTGATCCTGTTGGAAGTTTTGGGAAACTAAAGAGTAGTAGCGGTGGGGAAAGGATCGAGGAAGTTTGGAGTTAAACAGGCAACTTGAGGCCAGGCCCAGCGGTTTCGTTGTGGTAGCTTCATCCTGAATTTCTGAATGCATCCAGTTCAGTGTCTTGAGGTTTTATTGACATTTGGTCCAAAGTAAATGAGCACTAGAGCTCTTGTTTATGCATTGTTAAACCGTTCCTCAATGATCGTTACTGCGGGGAAGTGAAGAGTTTGGCAATCCACATTAAAAAATACACCTTTTCAGAAGTTAATCATCAGGGGAAATGCTTAGTAATTATCACTTTTAAATGTTCTCCACTAAGATTTACATACAGTATTTGGAGTAAGAGTCACTGTAAGCTGTATTTAAAGGCAGAAAGGAGGAAATGGGGGGGAGGGAGGGGAATGAAAAGGTTTGAGCAAAGGGAGGGATTGGGACCAGGTTGTGCTTCTCCACAGCCTGGTGGTGTGATGCCATTGTTGGACTCCAAAGTGCTGCTTCTATCAGCAGTATGGGTATTTTGGTCTTCACAAATGCGTCTGTGACAAATCATGTTATCGACACGCATTTGAAATGCACAGGCTTCAACTTGAAAACAGCAGCTAGCACGTAAGAGACATTAACTGTTCAAAGTTTAATTGCATAGATCATAGGATTACATGTTTAGTATTAATTTTATAAGAGCTCTTTTAAGGGGTCATAAACTGCTTTCAAAATCCTTTTCTCCTTGTGAGCCTGAGAAATCACTACTTACTAAATCTCAGAGTCCCAAGACTTTTATATGTGCTACAAGATTTGGACCTGAGCATGGTTGTTTCATACCGTGATTGGAAACCAGTAGTAAGCAGTAATTTTTGCTCACAAAGCAGTGAGTTTGCTGGAATGAACTGGCATGTTGATAATCAGAGCTGGTTAACTAAATGTTACCTTGGTTTTTCTCGTTGTTCTGCTAGGGGCCTGTATTCAAAACAGTGAAGAAATGCATCAGAAATCCTGCCCTTCACTGGTTTCCCCTTTTGGCTTAATGTCAGGAAATGGCACATTACTGCAGTTTGTCTGGCTCTGTACTATTGCTAACAGAGATAAAGCTCTAAGAACACTGAGAGGCTGGAGCTGGAACTAAGGGTGGCCACTGACAAGGACAGCAAAGGTCAGAAGAGGTTAAGATGGTTGGGAAAGCCATTTCACGTGTATCAACTCTGTTGTTTAATAAGTTACCCGGAACCAGTTTCTAGCAGTTTGCAGTATGGAGCTTAAGCAGGAAAACTCAACAGAAATCTCACCTGAAGGAACTGTAGTGTGGGTTATAATTTAAAAGAGAGCTTGCTGGGACCAGCTCTGCAGAGCTTGTGCTGTAATGAGAAAGTTACAGTTATAATAATTTAGAAGTGGTCTTTTTGTCAGTAGTTTCTAAGAGTCACTTGATTAAAAACCCAAGACATGGCTGTTGTGTTGTTTTCTAATGCAAAAGAATGGTAGGGTGAAGGTAAGCAGCTGTAGAAGTGGGATCAACCCAGAGGTGAGCAGGAGCCCGCAGTGCTTTGAAATTGGTGCTGAGAGACATTAATAAGCTTTCTTTCCTAGGTCTTGCCCTGAGGAATATTGCACTGACAGAGCTAGGTTTAACTTCAGATGAGGGGAAAATGGGAGAGAAGGTAGGGGGAGGATCAGATCCCTACCCGCAGACAAAACAAACGTAACTTGCACTCGGGTGTGTGTTGTCGTTAGCTACAGGCTTGGTTCCTTGAAGTTGACATAAATTGCATTAAAACCGAAACATTTCAAGTAATGTGAAGTGCTAAAGGAAGTGTTCTCCCTCTTTTGAGGGCTTGTTTTTTTTCTTTGCTTACTATTATTTCTCCTTTCCCTTTCTTCCTCGTTTTGGCCTGGGAATGTTGTCCAGGCAGAATTCACGTGTGTTGGCTCTCTGCCCAGCGTTTGCCTGGTGCCCTGGTCTGAACAGGAAATCCCAGGCAGAGCCCAGCCACGCATGTGCAGATGGACTCGATAGCACATGCATTGTGAGCCTGAAGTGCTCTGTCCCTGACAGAAGCCTTATGTATGTGCTGCGGACAGGAGCCTCGGTGGGTTCTGTTACACGCGAGGCTCACTGCATGCGCTCAAAGTGTGTGCAGCACATGTGGAGCAGGTCCAGCTTCTCTCCTGGCAGCTGCCCCCAGCAGTGCGTGTGAATAGAAAATTGCAAACAGAAATGTAATGTTCCTAGTCATGTTTATTTTCTTTAATTCACATAGTCCTTGTGCAGGTCTCTGGCTGAACACTAACACTGTAAGTTCGTGCTTCCCTGTGGCTTGAACAGCGATGGGTGTATCAGCTCTTAAGAACTGATTGAATGGAGAGTATTGATAAGCTTTTGATTTATTAAATCCTTTGAGTTTTGGTACAAAACCACTCCACAGCTTCTAATTAATTTAATTAATTTTGATCACTTTGATAAGTCATTTGTGGCATGTGTTGGACAGCATTAATCAGTTATTTTCATTTCAGAAACACGAGATTTCATGCCAAATACATCAGCACTCCCTTTTCCCTTAAAAGTCACATCTGTTGATGATTTATTTATGTAGGAAAACACCCTACTAGTAACAAGTGAATATTGCTTCAATGTGCATGTTATCCTTCCCCAAGAAGTCTGAGGTGTGGGGGCTTTCAGCTCTTGCTGGAGAACTGGCAGAGCTCTCATACAGGCGAGACTGAACAAACTGTGCTAAGCCACATATTTGTGTGTAATAAATTGGAGGTATTAGGCAGCCACACGTCCGTCCATTGTAAGAAAGAAGTACCCTGAATTTCCATCTTCTAATCCACTTGTCCTTTTAGTATGTGTATGCACAAAGCATTATTAGAGCACTTTTTAATAAATGGAATAATAGTAGACTTAGTGTTACATATAGCAGATTATCATCTGCAGTGATTGTGTGTGCACAGCTTGCGTTATCAGAAGATTAAATGAATCTTAAGGAGACTCTGCTTTACAAAGAGATTCGATTTGCCTCTGCAAGAATGCTGCTTAAATTATTGAGCTGTTGCACTTGCCCTGCAAACAGCATTTGGCAGTATGAAAGCCAGAAGGGGGAAAGTTTTGAACCAGCTTACCTGTCTTGTCAAATCGCTCACCTTGACTTGAGTAGAAAGGGCCCTATCGCTTTTAACACATGGGATGACTTACGGGCAGATTAAATACTTCCTCCTTGACTTAATGCAGAGAAGCTGTGTGCAGAGCCACTTGCAGCTCGGTGCCGGTGTCGGCGCTGAATGCCTCGCTGCCTTCACAGTGGCTGCTGGTAACACAACCTCACCTCCTGTGAGAAGTGCTGCTCGAAGCTACTCCCTGTTTATTCATCTACTTTAGAAACCTTGGCACAAGGGACCATGAAAACTATCACCTTATGTAAATCCTCATAAGCTATTCATGTTAGGAGACAACTTTGCTCATGCTATTTGATTCACAATCCTCTGCCTCTTTAGTTCTTTCACATATTAACGAGTTTGATCACTGCTCCATATAAATGAGGCATAATCTGAAGCTGTCAGACCTAAACTGCCTTGAACATACTCTTAAGTGAATATATTCAGATTTCTCTTTAAAGCTAGGAATATTTATAATAAAACTTGTCAGAGCTTCAGTTAACAGTTTACACTGGAAGTATTTTTGGTTGTGAAATACAAAAACAAGTCCAAAAATGACTTTGTGAGCTGATATTATTGTATTTGCCTTGCATATGGAAAACTCATGTTGTGATTTCAACAGCGAATGAGAAAATTGTCAAAACTTCTATGAAAATTAATTAAGCTCCAACTCCGATGAAAATTAATTAAGTTCAAATGAAAACGCGTTAAAACACTTCGCAACTTTATCCTAATGTGACTTGTAACAATCGCAGTAAAAGAGCAACACTCTCTGTTAGGAATGCTTTTAATTTGGGTTGTACTGCCTCTCCTGCGTAGTCTGAAACTGGCTATATGGTGAAGTGCAAACAGTGGGCTCTTTTCTTCCTATCCTGTGATTCCTAGTGAGGTATGCTGCGTAAAAATGTCTCCTGGCTCTTGGAAAAAGCAGACTCCTATTTTTTCCTTTGAATGCTATTCAGTTAGTACCTCTCCCTCCGTCTGCATCCGCCTGTTCTCATATCCTGTCTGATACAAGACTGCAGCCTCGTTGGGGCAGAGGACAGAGCTTGAGTCTTGTCTGCTTTGTGTTGCTGTAATACAAGTGTATAAAATTTAGGAATGTGCTTTTCTACCTTTGAGTGAAAAAGAGCAGAAATAAACAACATATAAAGGTGGCTGTATGACTTAAAACCTGAATTCTTAACTTCAAAGGTGCAAGAAAGGATGGCTGTAATAAGGAACCATCAACAGAAACAATAGTAGGAGCAAATTACATCTTTTTTTTTATCTACTAGGATAATATTTTTGAACTGAATGAAGGCTTTAGTTTATGAATCTCGTTTTCCTCCTTAGCTGGATCAAAAGCAGAAGATTAGTATATCTCACAAGTGTGTGTTGCTGTGTTAAGAGAATGTAAACCAAAATGAGGCGTTGTGGAACTTGTATGAAGAGTTTCTGTGCTATCTAAGCTCTTGGTTGAAAGCGAGAGGTCTGATGATAGACAGCCTGGCCAGACTGCCTTGACTGTCCTTGAATTTTAGCCTGTAGTCTAATGGCAAAACTGATACAATTTAGCCCCTAAATTCAAAACATTATCTTACCCACTCAAAAACATTATCTTTGTCTAGTCCTTTGTCCAAGGCTAAGCAGACACTTAAACATAAGTTGAATCAAATGTGTGGAAGATTCCTTAGCAGTCTTGATGCGAACAGGAAATTGATCCTCCAGCGCAAACGTCCAGAGTGCCAAAAGCTCATTCTTCAGCGAGATAATCAGGCACAAAAGGTTGCAAGTTAATCAGTTCAGTTTCAGTTTAGTATTTACATTCAGTTCAGTTTTAAATACACATTTAATTAGTTCTTAAAGTGTACTTGAAAGCCTTCATGTTGGACCTCATAGATAATGAATGATGCCTGTGATTTTTGTTTTATTATTGAAAAGTTAAACCAGATGCAGATTCACCATCCAAGTTTGGATTCTGGCTGGCTGAACACTGCGGAAGATAGGCAGTTTTATCATTTTGGAAGTATGTTGTGTGCTGCACTATAAAACTGGCTGTTGCATTATGGAAGGATGTTGATTCTACACCATGTTTAAGTGTCTGGAACAAATTTCAGACCCATAAAGCAGCAGAATCTGATGCCTCTGTTGAAAAAGAGGGGGGGAAAAAAAGGATTATTTTGTGGTTAATTTAATAACTCCGAAAGTTGTCATTGCAATATGCATAGATTTGTTTCCTTAATTACATGGTTGTGCTATTTAAACCTCCTTTCTGTCCTTTGGAACTAAGTTCTTGTTCTGGGTGAGAAACCAAAGCTTCCTTTTGTGTTAGGAGCCATCACGTGATTCAAGGCAAGGATTATGTCCCAGCATTCCTGCCTCATTAAATAGTATTGCCAGTGAATTGTCTTCAGGCTCCATAGGTTCCCTGCAAGGGCCCCTGGGCTTGACTTGGTCTTGCCGCTGTTCCTGGCTGCTGCAACTTATTTTTCTCACTCGCTCAAGGTTTGTGCACTGTTGGAAGAACTATGAGATGCCATCTCTTCTATGGTGGCTGTGTAAGAAATACCCATTTTAGATTTACTTGTTAAAGCAGCCTGATCTGCTCTCTTACTGCTTTTGTCTCTTGGGACAATCTGTTAAGGAGAGGATGCAGGGGGAAAATCCTACTATATTTGTGATGTATTTAATCCACAGCCTGTCTATGCACTGACATAAATAGAGCATTCACCTTTCTGTTCACAGATTCCTTTCAAATACAATTACAGTGTCACCTGTGGCATCCTGATTCATCAAGATCTGTACTAAGCACTTCCGAATCTTATTGACCACTTGTTTTAGAGGATGATAAATCCCTGTTCTCCCAGAGCCGATTTTTTTCTTTGATTTATGTTTGCCATGACCAGAAAGCAGGATTTCAGCATTCAGTAGACAGTGCTCCACGATTACAGAATCCGAGGCAGGCAGTGTCTGTTTTGTTGCTGTGTGACAAATTGTGTAAGAAGACTTGGTGACAGTTTATGATATGTTCATACACAACCAGAGCACATGTTGCAATTGTTGCTTCAAGATTAAACTTTCTTGAAACCTGGCTTTGAATTTAGACGATGCCTCTGAGTAGATGTGAGCTCAGTAACTTACTGGTTAGAGATTGAAGAGGCAAAAAGAGCTGTGTGCATTAGACTTGAAGCCAAAACTGAGAAGTTTTCAATCTGTGTAGTCTTTAAGAAGTGGTAGTAGTGTGCATTTTACAGGGTTTGGAACATTACTGTGGCCATTTGAAAACTATTTTTATTCCTCATTCTGTACCATCACAAGGGCACAAAAAGCAGTGCTAATGGCATTTCAGTGAGCCACAGTGTTAGTGCGCAACAGCTGAAGAAATTAAAGAATGACAGGCTAAATTGTGACTGTATGGTAAAATTAGATGAACAGAACAGAATAACCAAAATCAGATTCTGGCTGATGGAATGGATATGTGGTGACAACCCTGTGCTTGTATGTTGTCACAATAAATGATCATCTGAGTTGCAAGTATTAGTGATGATGAGTGCCACCATACTTCATTGATCATAAGATTAAGTGGCGTGTGCAAGATGGTATCTCCAGCTGCTGCCTCCTCTTGACATCACGTGCTATCAGTTTGTATGACTTGAAAGGGGTGCCATACACAGTGATATTTATGGGGTATCTAGGCCTATCACATGTCTAACCAGTTCATCATTTGTAGCTAGAGCCGTGGGATATAGTCCAGGAGGAGTTGTGTGTACTTATTGTCGTCATTGCATTAGAATGAGACTTGTCTAAATAATGAAATCCTAGTAGAGCAGTATCTCACTTGAAAGCCATATGTCAATAGGGCTTTAAAATTGCTTGAATATGAAGAGGATGTTACACAAATAGATGGGTTCTGTCAGCCTAAGGATAGGGATTGACATTTTTCAGAACAGATGTCATTGATAATTTAGGTGGCTTTAAAAATTAAACTTTATATAGAAGCCAGCTTAAAAATGAAGCGTTGTCAGTGTTCTGAGTGCATTAGGTACATTAAGGGAAAACGTACGCTTCACTCAACAGTACTTAAGTACTTCAGAAGTCAGGGGCAGCCATGCCATTTGAAAGTCTGGCTGTGTTCGGTACTGAAGGTTCATATGAGCCTGCTGGATTCCAGATAGTGTAGTTGTACTCCTAGGAAGTGTTTTGAAAGTAGTAATTACTGATTTTATTTCTTACACTTCTGATTGAAAGGTAAATTTTGGGATTCCTGGAGAAAAATCCACTTCTACATTAGAGATATTAACTTTGCTTTCTGGGTTAGTAAGCTGTAAGAACTTCACATGCTGTAAAAACTCGGTGCACTGGAGAATATCACAGAGCTAGGAAAATTACTGGAAAACTTTCTGGTGCTTTTGTGGAATCAGGATTTTCTTCCCTTTTTTTCACACTTTTTGTTAAACTGATCCATCTAAAAGGAGGTAGGGGTTAATCCACACTTTGCTAAGTAAGAAAAATAACACAAAAAAACCCCAAACAAACCCAAGGCTCAGCCCAGGAAGATGGGAATTCTGAGATAATATTCAGTGTGCCCAAAGGGACAATGCTGTGTCTCTTGTTGTCACTCTCTATATTTAGCTACCATGCTCATATGCAACTTAAAATACCTAGAATAGCAAGAAGAAATTTTTTTCCCCTTCATTTGAAGTGGTGCAGCGTAGGGTTGTTAATTTTGGCTTATCACAGCTGACACTTGAGTAGGGGGGAAAAAAATAGCAAGCTTTAACTCTCTCCACATGTGCCCCTTGCGAGGAGCCCTCTTGACTCCTGTGAAACTTGCTTGGCTGCCTTAAATTATCTGCCCCCCATTTAGGAGGAGTTCACAGGTCATTTAGTTGATTTAATATCCATTGTTGTTTGTGCAGCTGATAAGGGGCAAGAAAGCTATTAGTTAAGAGGCTGAGTTCAGAAAAAAAATGTTAATAATTCTAGCTTCCTACTCGTATCAACTGCAGCTCTCCTGATTAGTTAATGTAAGCAGTGTGATTTATATTTTAGTACTCGGGTTTATGTGAAAATGGGCAATAATTTTCACACTTTCTGGAAGGTTTGATGCTGTTGCAGTGTAAGTTTTTTCGCGGTTTACCCAGTTATGGGAAAGATAATGAGGTATTTCTGTATGTAAAACATAAATTTGCCAGATTGCCGAACATTTTACGCACTGCAGTGTGCTGGTTTTTAATGGGTAGTACTCCAGAGTGTCAAGTTAGAGCTGTCAAAAAAATTAGGGAGCAAAATGGAAGAGAGCATAGTCCTTGAGGAAATACTGGCCATGTTGTTTATGGAGGAGTAACTCTGTCTGGTTTGGATCACACTAATGGCTTACTTGTCCAACAAGTGAACTTGTGGTCCAAAGGAAGGTGCTTAACACGAGCAGATTTGGGCGGATGGGGATCAGAAAGGTTTGGTTGCCAAGCTTGCCTGAGCAATCCCTGCTCCAGCTGAGAGGCTGGCAGGGAGCGATTCGGGAAGTGAGGCGGTAGTTGCAGGCAGGGAGCAGTGCCTGCTGCACCACACAGGATGTTCCTCAGGCAGACAGAAGGAGGAAGAGCCATAAGATTGGGGGTTTAGGTCTGACATGCTTGGAAAAAAGCAGATTGCAATGCAGAGAGCCAGGCTGTGGGATCATTCCGCCTGGAACTTCCCAACAAGGAGTGTTTGTCCTGCTGTCCTTTCCCTGTGTTCTGTGCTATTACAAAACACATGGACTATAACTGGATGATCCTTTTCCAATGGGAGCTAACAAGTTTTTATGCTCCCATTATCTGTTAATGGCAATGAAACATTTCCTCGTTCTTGTAACAACTTCATGTGAAAAATAATCCATCAGACACCCTTGTCTCCTTTGATGGATCTGTGGCATGAGGGAATTGCCTCAGATCCAATGGGCCTTTCCAGCTACCGAGGTGATAACTTCACCCTGGCACTGTCAGGTAGAAGAACCTCAGAGGGGCTGGTGCGAAGGGGGTTTCTGAGGAGGGTGAGAAGTTTGGATGGGCAGAGGAGGCCATTTCTGTCCTTCAGGAAGTCACAGAGCCCATATGTGGTTTATACCTGAAGGTTGTGTGGACGTAGATGTCAGTTAGCTGTGGGAGGGGATGTGGGGTTTTGGTTGTTTACCAGTTTACTATACACAAGAATATGGGTGCCATTACGGTAGTGCAGAGACGTTTGTTTCTTTGCCTAAGAACCTGCAGTTCCATGCAGAGTGACGAAATTTCACTGTTTTAACAGCATAAAACCAGTGCATAAAATAGCACTGGTTTCCAGTTTGAAGTTTAGCTGTTTGCTTACTACATGTGATGTGGTGAAGATGTTTTATACACGTCTGTTCCAGAGTGTGCCGGAGCAGGGCGCACTCCGAGCTCTGTCAGAGCTGGTGTGAGGTGAGGTAATGGCGCAGGATGGCTCAGAGGGCAGGAGGGCGATCCTGTGCAGCTGCATTTGCACACTTATATAAAAGTTATTCATATTTATATGAAGTTACTCATGTTTATATGAAAGAGAACCTAAAAGTGGCAGAGTGGCAGCAGGAGCTCTCAAAGCGAGCCTGAGGACTGCCGCCATGGTCAGCGTGGCCAGGCTGTGGGCTCCTGGTGTCTGACTGACCTGAGGTGGGAAGGAAAGAGGCAGCAGGGCCTGCAGTGTTCAGTGCACCCGCTCCAGAAAAATCACCTTCTTCTCATCTAAATCTGAGGTAAAGTCAGTTCAATTTTCCCATCTTTTCTTGTGCAAGAGGTTTGCAAAAGGTGTGATGTCCCCCAGCCTCTTCTGTAGGTTGTCAACTGTCTGTCTTGGTTTTATGGTAGGAAGGAAATCCTCTCCAGATGAGCAGGTAACGTACAAATACACAGCTCTGTTAGATTATCGGAAAACCCCTTTAAAACTGACAGAAAATATACTAATAATGTGTTTTTCTGAAGTTTTGATAAGGCAAAAATTCAAAATCAATGTAAAAACTGAGCAGTTACATCGTTTTATAAGCACAGATCATCAGGATCCAGTAAGCAGAAGTTGTAACGTCAAGTAAGTTGTTTAATCAATGCTGATTCTGAGAGTCCATAATGTCATTTGCCCAGATCCCCCCCCCTTTTTATTTTTCCTAAGGATGGTCTTCTGTGTGAGTCCTTACCTCGCTAAGAAAGAAATCAGTGTTTCAGAAATGTCAGAGTTTATAAGGCTGGAATCAGTTGGGAAAACTTGATACGCTTTGAGTCTTAAGAGTGCTTATTCAAATATTGCATTTCCAAATGCAGTGTGCCTTTAGAAATTTAAAATAACATGTTTTAACTGCACGGTGTTAATAAGTAGCTGCGTAAGATAAAACCTCCTCTGAACAGTAGCTTTTTCTTTAACTTTATCTGCATTTCCTAGGAGCGTATCACAGGATGCAGCGTGGCTGCACTGAGCCAGCAGCTCTCAGTCTGCTCCCATTCTGGCCAACAGCTCTGGCCATCATCTGCTCCGGTCTCAGAGCAGCTCATGGTCATTAGGGCAATTACCTGCTGCATGCAGCTTGCTGAGGAGGAGGCTGGCTGTGGATCTTTGCTTTAAGTGACATTTGTGCTTGAGGTATTTTTGTAAGCAGGCTATGGATCAGGATTCTTTCTTACCAATGTTTTTTTCAGGCAATTGTAAGCCAGCCAGAGAAGCAGGAGAATTCCAGAACTGCCAGCAGAATTAGTAAGATACTGAAAATGTGCAAGAAATATCAAGGAGTTTAACAGCTCAGGAGTCTTTTAACTTTGCCATGGGAGCACTCAGGGGGCCTAAAACCACCACAGAAACCCAAGAGTGGTTTTTTATGTTTGGGGCTTATATTTTGGGGTGGGTTTTTGGCATCACTGTTGCATTGCTGGGACTGAACATGAAAGTCAGGGACTCAGTAGATTACCAGGTATTGTAAACTAAAACAATAATGGCATCTTGAATCTCTGAGAGGAGGATGCTGTCTCCTCAGTTCGGACCAGATCTTTCCATGGGAAACACCATTTGGGTTTTAAATGCTGTCTAAGTAATTAAATATGGGTTCATCTATGTGTATATATAAAGGAATTGAAGCAAGTACAGTAAATGCGACTGTGACTATAAGCTAAACTGTCATTTGTGGTGTTATTTCCTTATACAACTCCTGGGAGAGCAGGAAGCTGTGGTGACCAGCTCTGTGCTGTTGTGGATATGTCCCTGAAACTCTCAGGACTTCCTATTTGGTGTTTTTTTCACTGAGTATTATGCTGTCACGCTTTGACAGTCCTTTCTGTTGGTTTGCTTTTTCGGAGGTTAGTGGTGGATTGTTTTTTTCCCTGAAAATATTCTTGCGCATGTATACTTTATTTATAACAAACATAAAGAAAATCATTCAATAAAGCTGTTTCTAAATGTTTCTTCACATGGCTCCTCACTTGAGCTTTTCTCATACTGTCCTCTTATTCCCTTGTGCATACCAAACTCAGTACTTACTTTGTCTTTCAAGTTTGTTTCTCCAGGTTTCACTCCTGGGTTTTTGAGGGGCTATACTTTTAGCATTTTGAGCCCGCAGTGGCATTTGATGTCCATTTTGAGATGTTGGGAATACTCAGCTTAAAGAAGCTGCTTGAACTTGGTGTACCCTTTGCTTTGGATGCACAGAGAAGGTTTTGGGCCCAGCTAAAAGAAGCCTTCAGTATTGTATCACATACTGTTGGTCTTGATGTATTTGTTTAAGTACCTTGTAAAAATCATCAGATGTATAAAAGATGGTGATAGCAAGTTAAAATATAGTATTTTTCTGGATTAAAAGGTGCTGTAGGCATTGTTGGAATTCCTTTGTAAGTCCCTGTGTACATCACTCAGTGAGTTTTGACCTTCCCTCTCTTTTTGGAGTTCAGATTTCACTATTTCTACCAGTTTGTGCAAGACTTCTCATGACACTTGGTGTTAATTGGTATTTCAGGTAAGCAGTAATGGAAGACATCTGCTGTCTGGTGAGGTGCATGTCTTCAGCAACAGTAGATCGCCTAGATGCAAATGTGAGCTTCACAGCATGTCACTCTGGTTCAGTGCTACATAGAAATGTATTTCTGAGAAGCTGAAGTTGTTAACAAAAGCTAATTTTTACTTAAGTACATCTTAAGTGTATCAGCTATTTTTACTATCTTGTAAAGAATGGGAAAATGGTTTTGAGCAAAGTAGTTGACAGTTTGTATCTAATTTAGTGGTACTGCAGACCAAGGAAGTTTGCCACAAGGATAGGAATAAGGTAAAAAGTTGGAAGCTTAGGTTAAAACGATTGCAGATAACTTGATCTGTAGTTGCCAT
The DNA here is from genome assembly GCA_002631895.1 of Agapornis roseicollis. NCBI lineage: Eukaryota > Metazoa > Chordata > Aves > Psittaciformes > Psittacidae > Agapornis > Agapornis roseicollis. Next base: position 269,237 of record NDXB01001689.1, on the reverse strand, counting down.
ATATAGTCATACAAGAAAAAGTCTGCACAGATCCTCCAGACGTTTATGGACTTCTCTGATTCATATGTCAGAGCCAAGCAGTTCCAGCCAAGAGATAGGGAATTTGTTAAACTGCATTAAGTTCCTAAATTGCTGTAGCCCAAAGGAGCAATTCTTCCTTTTAAAGGGGGAAGAGTAGGAGGGAGTAGACAGGGAGGATAGTGCATTATGAAGCCTGTGTTTTTGGTAAGTTTCAGTAAGATGAGTAACATTATAGAGCTCTTGAACAACAACCCATACACACAAAAACCTTGAATTAATTTCCGTTGCTATCATCAAAGCTGGTTTTCTAAATTTAGCAGTTTCCTATAGATGCTCAGCTTATGCTAGCAACAGTAAAACTATTTTTCCTTAAGTGCAATTTGTCACCTCCCCCTTCTAAGTTGGTAGAAGATAAGCTTGTATTAATGCTGTTGATTTATTATTATACAAGTATGTCTCATTTTAATCTGGAGTTCATTGTGATGCAGGGCTAGGCTTGCATGCCTTCAACAGTGGAAAAAACAGGGCACAGGAACGACAGACTGTTCACTTGCTCTGCCTCTGTCTCTCCTTTTTTAATTCCAGTCCTCTGGGTTTCTTTTCCTGCTCTTTTTATCTCTTTCTTTCTCCCCTCCACCAAATACTGGAACAGTTCATGGTTCAGCACATGGATTTGGGAATTTGTCCCAGCTGAGACTATATATTACAGTTGTGAGAAGATGCTGCTGCTAAAAGTGCTTTATGTGGTTTTTTATTTCTTAAGTTCAACTAACAAGCAGTAAATGTATAGAATAAGTCTGTAGTGAGATTTTGCTTTCTTTCATCTTGATGATTCATGTGTATCTGCTGTGTGCTACCAAAGCATATTGCATTATAGACCTGAGTGTGTTCTCAGTGGGAGTTTCACCAGGAAGCATGAAGGCAGCAGAAGTTTGTTTTCTCTGAATTGCTTCACTTAGGGAAACAACATGGAAAGATCTGCGCTGCATTTTTTTATTTAGGTCAGGAGGATGACAGCTCTATTCATTTTGAGGTGCTTTTACCAGGTATGCTAAGTTAGAAGTAGTAAACACTTTGGGTCTATATCCTGATGGTTTTGAGGTTGTCAGTTGTTATTTTTTTGCCTCAAATTTCTCATCTTTGTAGGAATCTGAAGTTACCACTTTAGCTCCTTTTCAAGGGCAGTGCCTGCTGAAGGCATGGTAACTTGTGAGTGCAGCAGGCAAGTAGCCTGCACCTCCTGGCGTAAAAGAGGTAGTGAAGAACAGAAGGACAGCAAAGATGACAGTCATGGGAGCTTTGGCAAGTGTAGGACATGGATTTGCAGGATAGCAGGCTTTTCACTCTGACCCTCATGAAACAGCTTGTTTTATGTAGAAACAACTGGCTTTTGAATAAAACTGGACACTTAAGATTAAGTGAACAAATCTTATAAAAAGATTATTAGAGGATTGCTTAGTATTGGATTTTCTTGCATTGGAATCATAGTAAAAGGCTAACTATAATGATATAAATCAGTAAATACACCCATGTTCCTACATGCAGGTATGTCATGATTAATGCATGATCTGTTCACAGCTGTATTTTTAACTTACCTTTAAAAGATAGGTAGGGAAAACAATTTGGCAATATCTGATACCGTGGCAGTGCACAGGCTGCCCCTTCCCCAGGCATGTGTAGTCTGTAAGGATCTGTGAGGGTGAAGCCTGGTCCTTTTTTCTTATAGTTAACACGTGATTCTTCTTCTTGGAAATTTAACCTGACTTTAAAGCAAGATCCTTGTATTTTGGAAATCTTTCACCTTGACCAATAACAGATTCTAAACCATAAATGTTTTTTAATTCTCTCACTTCCCCAAAATAAAACTGTACATTGAAATTAATGACTTTTGAATGGTCCTACCCATCTTGTCCTTGAGACTGAGGAGAAACCCAAATCTCATGAGCACGGTGCTGCTGACAGCACCCAGGTTGCTGATTTCATCATCCAGGAAGGCAGGACCGAGCGCTCAAGTAGGGTGCACAGTGATTCAGACACTCCATGCTTGTGTGGATGGAATATGGAAAATTACAGGCGCAATTATGGTTTCACATTAAATATTCTCCTTTTTAAATCCACCATGTGAAGCATTAGTCTGTGTTTGAACTGGTGTTGTTAATTGGACCACAGTACTTAGATGCATTTTCTGCGGAGTCATGGCCTGTGTCATTAGCTTCTCATTAGACACGTTAATTTTTTAAGACTCATAATAATTACCTTTTTTCAGAAGTTCCTCATTTTACACTGAGCAGAAACCTCTGTTCTGCAGGCTGTAGTTCTGAGTAATCGGGGGAGAAGCATTGTGAACTCTTTTGCTATAGACTTTCAGGTGGGAACTGAGAGTGCTGTAGAGAATGGAGAAAGAGATCCTGCAGGATATGAGTTGGGAGGAGAGTTAAAGATCTTTTCCACCGGAAACTTCAGTTGCAGGGGCAGAGAGCTTGTGGAATGACACAGAGTTTTTGGCGGGACAGAGTGGTTCTGGTTAAAACTTGACAGTGTAGATGAGTGTTTATTGGGATGCACAGCTAAGCAGTCCGTTTGCTTTCAATTTCATTGGACAGATGTACTCATAAAATCTGCAGGTACTTAACAAAGCTTAGTACTAAGTAATTATCTTTTCTGTATGCAGAGATACTGGCCTAAGCTCTTAAGAACAGTGATTCCTGTGTGTCATTGATGTGTGGTTACCCCGCTGGCAAGAGCAGCACACTTCAAAGATTCTGAAATATTTATTTGGCTAATCAAATGTTTTTTCATTACATCAGTAAGTAATTCTGCTGAACTGGGATGTTACAGACTTGCAGGTTTTCCTATGACAAGGGTCTGTTGTGGCATATTTGGTGTCACCTACAGCCTACAGCATGGACCACAGGGTGTATCAAGAGAGCAGGACAAACTGTTAGCAGGAGGAAAAATCCTCACAGGTCCATTAGCCAGGGTGTAACCTTTTAAATTAATGCTTGTTAAAAATGATGCTTGATTTTCTGCATGTATTGGTGAGCTTTTAAATAAGTCATCCTGTATTTTTCCCTATTGGTATTTTAGTGACCAGGCTTTCGTTTTGTTAGGATTAACTCCTTCCAAAGCTTTACCTGAATCATTTGTGTTTGAATTAATTCTTTTGTTTCCTAGCAACTCTAGTTTTTAACTTCTGAATTGTTTCTGTACAATATCTTTTCTAGCCAGTGTTAACTTGCTGTTTTATTAATGACAGCATGGTTTTAACATGATTCGAAAAAGCATAGTTGACTATATTGGTTTGTATAGTTAAAAAAGTATTTTTCTATTGTATATAGTGTATGTGTGTATATATATACATACATACATTTATATGGGTGCAACAGTTCTTCTTTTGCACAGTTGATTTTTTAAACAGTTGTGAAGGTAACCAGTCTGTTTATACATTGCTGCATAGGCACAGAGTAAACTTATTAGCTTTTTGTTTAGTTTAATGTGGAAGAAGCTCTAAGAGGATTCCATTAAGACTTGCACAAGTGAGTGATTCTATTGAAAGCGCCAGTCCCAGACTCAAGGCAACATGGCTAATAGGCACCTTCATAGATGCTCTGTTTTCCTCATGGCTTCTCACCAGTGAAAGGCACCATAGGACCAGCCCCAAAAACGGTTCCTCACTCTAAACCTATTACAGCAAGTACAGAGGAGGCCACAAAATGCTCCAAGAGCTGGAGCACTTCTGAGAGACAGGCTGAGAGTTGGTCCTGGGAAACGAAAGGCTCTGGGGAGACCTTAGAGCAGCTGCTAGTGCCTAAAGGGACCAACAAAGGAACTGGAGAGGGAATTCTTACAAGGTAACAGTATGTAGGACAAGGGGGAATGGCTTTAAATTGACAGGATAGATTGAGCTGAGCTCTTAGGCAGAAGCACTTCCCTGTGAGGGTGCTGAGGCGCTGGCACAGGGTGCCCAGAGAAGCTGTGGCTGTGTTCAAGGCCAGGTTGGACACAGGGGCTTGGAGCAAGCTGCTCCAGTGGAATGGGTCCTTGCCCGTGGCAGGAGATTGGAAGTGGGTGAGCTTTAAGGTCCCTTCCGACTCAAACCATTCTGTGATCCCACGATGATACTATGACCCACATGGTCTACAGAGTTTGGTACAAACAAGGGTGTTTCCATAAAGTCTTGAAACTTAGTGCCTGTGGCTGCTGTGAAGGCTCACTTCTGGGATTGTCATGCGGCTGCAATTTTTGCCAAATGGTCTGAGCTGGTTAAACAGCAAAAATTCAGTTTCCTTTTCCAGGAATCTCCTGTAATGTTTATTCTGTGGGCTGGCTCTGCCCCGCTTCGTAACCTTGCTAAAGTGCGGGTGTCTCCCCTGAATTACAATGCATGTGTCTTTGCTTAATATTCCACTTTAAGCTGAAGTCTGCTCTCGCTAAATCAGCCTTTCACAAATGGAATATTTTTTCACTTCTTGCTGGGTGGGTCCGTACACCGAAAAATAGGTCAAGAACAGTAATCTAAATCTACTGCTAATAAATAATTAAAGCTAATGGAATTTGCACAAGATCTGTGAGCTGCAATACTTCAGAAAGTACTGCGGGGTACGTTTTGCCACTGTAAAGTGAGATTTTTTATTTATCATTGTGCTGGGTTGAAACGTGTCTATAAATGTAACTTAAGATTTATTTTTTCTTTGTACAGAGAAAACACTGGCATGTGAGTGTATTAAAACCACCTGAAATATCACAGAAAATTGATAACATCGTGATTCACTCTATAATGATCAGATTTCAAGTAAATACTACAGCACCCTTAAGCAATAAGAGGGTTTAGATCTCATTAAATCACAGTGTAAATTGAGCAATAAATTGTTTGCTCATATGATTTAATTTGCCTTATATTTTAGGAATTAAATAAGTCATCTAAGCTACTGTATAATACCTGTTTGAACAACTGTCTGGGATTTCAGTTTCATATCTTAGAGCAAAGCGAAGTGGAGCTTGCTGGAACTAATTAAACATAAAGACTTAAATGTATCCCTTAGTACGCCTCCAATCACATGTGCCCAGGATCTCTGGTGGAAAAATTCCATCATCTGGATTTTTCCATAATCATGCCTGCAAAGAAACAGTATTTAAAACTTGTGTATTGCTAGCTGAGCATCTGAGGGAGTGATCCCAACTTGTGCCAGTTCACCCATAGCAGGGTGAAGCATATATGCTTGCTGGCTCTTTAATTAACCAGCAGAACTGCTTGCTACTAATTATAGTTAACTTGCTGATTTCTGTGTTTCACAGTGACAGGTTGTGTCCTTGAAGTATATAATAATGCAGCACACCTCAGAAGTATGCCGGCATTCTTCCCAAATCCTTCATGCCTGGCTGCTTCTTACCTCTCCCTGTTTCAGCTCTATTTATATGAAAGAGAAGCTCAACAGCATTATCCTGATAATAGCTATGGGGACAAAAAATGTATGGAGCCCTGCCTGTGAGGATACACAGATAAGCATCCTCCCAGCCACAAGAAAAAGTATCTGTCATACCAGCACATCACCCACCTCTTGATAGCAGGGCTGAAACCTGGCTGCTGGTTTTTGACATGAGTTCCTCTTGAGGCCGTGCTGTTTCTCCTTTCTACGTTGATTTGAACTGACAGCTATCATCCTGCCCAGTCAATAGGTATTGGGGTTTGTTCTGGGTTGGGTTTTCTCTTTCTTTAATTTTTGTAAGTTCTTATAAGAAAGTTTCTGGGGTCATGATGTTCAGCACTGCCAGTTCTGAGCGCAGGGCCACTTGTTAGTTCCTTATTCTGTGTGGGCTAACAAGGAAGGAGATGTGAAAGGGTAAGGTGGCAGGAAAGCTGTAGCATCTCACCGGTGGTAAGTCAGCTCAAAAATAGGTTGTGACAGCTGAACTAATGATGTCACCTATACAAGTGGGCTGCTTCTCCTTATGATTTCTCCTCCAGACATAGTGACATTCACCAGCCAGTGTGTGTCTCATGTAGGTAATATATAGAACAAATCATAGGAAATGTGGTGCAAGAGGCATAGGATATAACATTTGCCCAGTTTTTGGTTTGTTTTATTTTACAAGAGCCAATACTTCTGTAGATGATAGGTCAAGCTTAGCCCTGCTGGACCACTTTATCAAACCAGGGTCATAGGGCTCTTGTTGTGACATTTAGAGATGAGCATTTTGGAGGAAATGAGATAGAGCAGTCTGCGAGGGGATCAGAAGTGGCTTGTGTTTACCTCAAGTAAATTACGAATACAGCATTGGTAGCCTGACCATTGATATGTCCTTTGTACTGTACACAGTGTATTAAGATAGCAATGGATAAATAATGTCGTTTAGTTGACAGAAAGATGCATTTGTTGCCCATGGTTTTAGCATAGATTTATTCTCAGTTTATTTTCCATAGTTATTTTTAATGAGATTGGAAAGGGAGTTAAAAATTATTTGGATTCAGATTTCATTGTGTAGCTACTTGATCAAAATATAAACTCGTTTATACTCTTGTAAAGGGAAAATGCTATATTAGCTTTCAGCTTTCAGATTTGATTCAGATAATGATACAGCATCCTAATTCATAGTCTCTGCTTCAGATACTGAGTTTGTCTGTGGTAGAGCCTTTTTCAGAAAACTGCTCTATCCTGATAAATCATCCAGAGAGAGAGAGAGCATACACATTTAGATGGCATGGAAAAATAGGCTAATAATGTGATTGTATAGGAGTACTCAAGTATTTCAATGCATTTGTGTTGATAAATTATAATTTATTTTAATGTTCAGTTGCATCTACCCTTTTCAGCTGTTCTGCTTGGTCCCAGTGATTTGCTAGCTGTATGCAAGTGCTGGAGTTGGATGCTTTTCCTGTTTTGATCACAGCCCAGGCAGTAAAGGCCAGCACATGTTAAACAGAAAATAAATCATATGGTGTCCTTGCTAACCAGCAGTACAGATTACCCCAGGTCTCAGCTGAACATCCTTCTTTCTGTTCAGTGTATTGCAAAGAAGGTAAAATTCTATTTGATGTTAGTGTAGTATTTTGGGGTTGATGAGGAATTTTTCCAAACTGCCAAAAATAAATCTCCCCAACAGTTTCAGCTGGTGGCTCCAGCGTATGGATTCCTGACTCGTGTTTATTTTTACTTCCCTTTTGTTGTAAGCTGTCTAAAGTTTTGATGCTGTTTAGCCAAGAAAGGGGTTGTAAAAGCAGCCTATAGGCTGCCTTCTAAGGAGAGGAGGGAAAGAGGGGAGGAAACAAAAACCAGTCTGAAGAAGGTGTTTATGCTTTTTGTTACAGTGTGTGCCATTTACCCACTTTACCACATGGTGTATTTAGTTGCACTTAAAATACTGAGGCAATTTCCTTGCCGTTTCTGTGCCTAGACCGTTTGCTCTGTGAAGATAATGGAAGTGGGATGCTCTGTCTCTATTGTATAGCTGCAACAAATGTCAAGTTATTGCTAAGATTTCAAGTTGTCAAAACATTTTACCCAGTTAAACTGCGCTCTTATGATCAGCGTTTCCCAGGATTGCCCCAGATTGATCACAGTGGTATAACCAAGGACTTGGCAATGGGACTGAATCATTTTGAGCTGCATTCTCCTCTATCGTGAAGTGTTTTAAAAACAGTTCTACCAACAACAAAAGCTGCTGTCTAAATCAAGCACATCATGTTTTCCCATTATGGCATGGATTTTGCTTGGTAACGTTTTGATTGCTGGGATGAGTGTTTAGCATCCTGAATTTACTAAGTGGAGGATGTGTGGGATTCAGATTTAGTGCTTGAAAGCTTTTCTCCCTTTTTGACAGCTTGACCAACTGTTTGCTTGGCTTTGGGATGCCCCTTTTATTCCTTCTCCCCCCCCCTTCTCCC
>NDXB01001689.1:207357-261176 GCA_002631895.1 Agapornis roseicollis | reverse complement strand
TGGCTTTGGGGGTCCCCTTTTTTTCCTCTCCCCCCCCCCCCCCATTTCTCTCCCTCTTCTCTCTGCTATAAACAACCAACAACATCTCTCATTACTCAACATGAATATGAAGCGAAGTCCTGCCATAGTTTATGTCATGAAATAAAAAGTGCTGCAAATCCTGTCTATCAAAAGTTAGTACATGTCAATAGCAGGCTCTTGCCTAGAGCTTGCCATGCACACAGAGGAGCAGGGTTTGGGTTCTTCTACCACCAGCTGACCAACTTGATTTACTGAATGCCACTGCAGTGCTGTGTCATCTCCCAATGTATCAAGGGCAATTCCTGACACTTAGGCAGTGGGAATAATGCCCTGCTCTTGAGAGCAGTGCAAGTGAAAGAGCTGGGGCTGGTCTGGAATTAGATCTCTTCTATTTTTGCTTTCAGTTTTGACTGCAGTTTGCTGGCTCGTGCCAAACTAGTTGGTAAATTCAGAGGCAATACCAGGGACAGGAGCCCTAAACGTGATGATTTTCTACCAGCTCAGATTTTTATTTCCAGTAATGTTGCTTTGCTTGGATGGTGTAAGTTTTCGTGGTTTTATAAAGGGTGCAGTATACTGACTGTAAATGTAATGCTTCTGTGATTTCACTGCGTTAAACCCTACCATGCTAAATTTAGGTGCTGAATGTGGGCATTTATTTTGCCATCAACAGTTAATGTAATGCTACTTTGTTCAATGTCATTCGTTACCATGTTACAAAGAAAAAGATGTTATAAAGGTGCACAGTCCTCTGGTCTCCCAGAGGAGCTGGGAAGTGGGGAAAAGATGCTTAACCTGCCAGTTTGCTTTGGTAGAGGTGTTATTTGTAGACACTTGTGATATACAAGGATAGTATCTAACATTGTTTTCTGTCCTAAACCAACAGAAAATATCAGGAAACATGTAAGTGATTTGGCTTAGTCTAAGAAGAAAAGCGGTGTTTGGTTTGGTGCCCAAGAGGGAGCTTATAAAGCTGCAACATTATCCTTAACTTGATAGGGATTAGCTGTATGTTAGTGCAGTAACCATGTAAGAAGTGAAATTTGGCTGATCATTTGTCCTTGATAGCTTCATTTGTGTTTGGCCCCCTAAGCCATTTCTTCGGGAGTGGGAGAACTCCTGCTAGTCGAGCTCTCTGCATGACTTGTCATTTAAATGACAAAAATCACATCTCTCAAAAGCCTACTTTTCCTTCAGGAAAATCAGATTAAATCCAGGGTTTAGGGTGTTTTGATGAGTGGTTTAATGTCCAATATGCTGCATGACTCTAGATGTAAAAGTAAGTGCATTGGAAAGGAGAATTTCCCAACTTTTTAAGGTCACCTTTTCTGAAAGGCCTAAGGCTTTAATAGACCCTTTTTATCGTGAGAAAATACTTTGAACTTTAAGACCTCTTGCCAGAGGTTCGGGATAGCTGAGGGGCTGAGGCCAGTGTGAAGAGAGGAAGATTCAAGTTTTCTTAAGGAGTTTGTGAGCGCCCCAGTTGCGAGCTGTATTTTTAGAGCATCATAGGCCTCTTGGATGGAACATCCAGAGGTTTACTAGATCTCACCTGGCCCTCAGCACCCACAGTAGGTCTGGTCAGCTGTGCCTTGGAAATCTCCAAGGATGGGAAATTCACCTTCCCCCTGGGTAAACCCCCATCCGTGCTGCCCACCTGAATGATGCAGCATCATGTTACTGGTTTATTCCTCTTATACATTTATTTCTAGCTGTAAATACTATGAAGTTGCTGCTTGTGCGTCAGTGTAATACCACAGCAAAACCAGGACTCCAGCCTGAATAATAGTGTCCTCTGTATTATTCAGCTGTGCCTGAATAATAGTGTCCCCTGCAAAGTGACAGGATTATATTCTTCAGGCGTGCAAATAATGAGAATTCAGAGATTTTTAAATGAATTAGACCCAAACCAGCTTAAAAGTGGAGCCACGGAGAAATTTATGCAAGATAGATGTAACTTTGTTGTCCTAAATTAACTTGGTTGCTAAGTAAAAATATGCTATAAACTTTGAGTGATTCTGTGGGCATGTTTTCATGGATTTTGTAGCACTGTGTTGTAATTGGGAAGAAGAAATCTTGACTTTTACAGAAACCAACAAATAAATGGATAAATAATAAAAAGAAGCCAATGTCTTCTTCATTGCGTCTGTCTCCAGGTCTCTGATGGCTAAAGTCAGAGCACTCTTGAGAAAATCATTACTAAAATAGACCATTTACAGGATGGCAACACTCTAAATTGAAATGATGCTCCAAAGTCCTCTTCCTTTAAGCCTGGCTTCCATCTGTGGAAATTTCTCTGGCATAAGTTCAGAGGTGTAGCTGCTGTTCAGGTAGATAGAGGCATTTACTTCTAATCGCATTAGTGTTTCAGCTGAATTATGAGATTGAAGACGTTCAGTGCTTACCCGACATCACTGCAGGTTTGTTAATTAATGCTGTTTGTAACAGATACAGGTATATGTCAAACTGGAAATGGAGACTTGTTCCAAACGAATCCTAGGTATATTTCTACTTTAATTAGAGCTTCCATAAAATGTGATCAGGAATTAAGTAGCATTTCAGAACTGAAAATAGCGTGAGGGAAAACTTGACAATGACTTTTCCTTCCAAATTTTCTGATGAAAGATCTTGCTTCTGTCTTCCAGGACCTGCGCAAACAGGTAGCTCCGTTACTGAAGAGTTTTCAGGGAGAGGTAAGAGCTTATGCTTCTCATGGTGCCTTTGCTACTGCTTTACCTGTGCTGGCAGTCGTTCAGCACAGCCGTGTGGGTACAGAGCCCTTGAGCAGAGAACACTGCAGGGGTTCAGCCCTTGGGTATGGTGCTGTGTGCAGGGTCTGTGCACAGCAAGCTAAACTGGTCAAATCACTTTGCATCCAGCATACCTGAGCATAAACTTACCCTTGCAGTGACTCGGGCATGCCAGCTCATTGTGTCTCAGTAACAGTGGTTGGAACACTTAATGCAATGTAATGTACATACGAAAATATGAAGATAGTATAAATAGTTTTCAGGGTAAACCTTTTCAGCTGTAAACTGCTGTATTCTAGGGGGCTTGATGGAAAACCTGAAGTTGGCAGGTGTTTGTTGGGAAAACAACAGAAAACATTTAACAGCTCTGGTGTTGGTTCTTACTTCACACACGACTCCACTAAGAAACACTTGATGAGAGCCATCACAAGTTTAAAAACCAGCTGTTGTTATTTTGAAGAACTTCTCTAGGAAAAGGCAGCTGGGCCCGTTACAGGATTTTACATTTCATCTGTGGGCAGCACCGGAGTGCTCACTTCACGTGAGTGCTTCAGCCAGATGGGAGCTGTTGTGTTGCCTCTAGGAAAATGTGCTGTATGAAGTTCGCAAATCATATGTCTCCTTACAAAGATCACTGCCTGTGCGGGGTGGTAGATTGAGGTTTTAGCTCACACTGCTACACATTGTAGAGCTCTGTTCCTAAAGTTAGCTGTGTTGAAGCTGCAACACCTTTTACTTTCTCAGTCTATAAGCTGTTGGCTGTCTTTATATTGTTGCAGTTCCCCTCAGAGCACAGAGAACTTCAGGAGCATGTTTTCAGAAGTCTGCATAAGTAATGAAGTGCACAACTCCTGTTATTTGTAATGACAGTTGGATTTCTGGTTGCTTGTACATCCTGCTAAATATGCATCCCAAACAGGCAATAATTCCTCACCTTAAAAGCAGTATATATTTTTTTATTTTATAACCCAATTTCCCAAGTACCACTAGAAATGAATAAATAAACAGGATCACTTGCTTCTTGATATATCTGCTGGTAATCTGTGAGAACAAAGAATGACTTGTGTGAGTCCGTTTGCCAGTGGAAATTTACACTTCAGAATTGCTCCGAGTGGATTGCAGTGCTCTTAAAACATTTTCACTTTGGTTTTAAGCTTGCAATGCACTGAGTGAAAAGTGTATATGTGCTTTCAGCACTGTTCTTTAATGAAGGGAACGGCTGAGGATCAAGTAAGAATCATAAATCCCAATTTGGCTACAGCAAAGGATGATTCTCCCATTAGATCAGCTCGCTCACTGTTAACCTTGGTCCGGCTTATATACCCTCCTCCTCTTTGGTTTTGCTTCCCTAATGTAAAGGTGAAGTCTATGTTGGAGAGCAAGTGTCCTCGAGCAGCAGGTAGGGAATGTTGTAGGAGTGCTTTGGTTCACACCTAGGTGGGCATTGTGGATGGTACCACTGAACTTCGAAGCACCATCTTATTCTCACTGGCTGCTCATATAGAAGCTAGGAAACAGGATTCTTGCATGGTGCAGTTTCTCTCTTTACCATGAGGGAAAGTCTCCACCACATTTTTGCCTTCGAATCCTGTCTCCACCCCTACTGCGATTGCCCCAGCATTTCTTGATCTGTAATGACAGAACTGAATAGGTGCTATTTGCATGTCCAAGTAATACATTACGATTCCACCTCAGAAGGGAAACGGATCTCATGTGGGATGACTGTTCCCACATGAGAGAGCTCTGGGCACTAGGGACGGCCAAAAGATCAGAAAAGACACACAGGTCCCTAACTAGCAAAGGTGTTTAAGTAGCTTTACCGTGGATATCACTGTGCTCTTGCTGCTTAAGGCCTGGCTCCCCATCTCCTGCCTTGCCTCAGCACTTTTACTAAACAGCCCAGAGAAGAGAAGGCTGCATGGAGACCTCAGAGCAGCCTTCCAGTATCTGAAGGGGGGGACTGTTCATTAGGGACTGTAGTGACAGGACAAGGGGTAACGGGTTCAAACTGAAACAGGAGAGGTTTAGATTGGATCTAAGGAAGAAATCCTTTCCTGTCAGGGTGGTGAGGCACTGGAATGGGTTGCCCAGGGAGATTGTGAGTGCTCCATCCCTAGCAGTGTTCAAGGCCAGGTTCACAAAGTCTTGGGTGCCATGGTTTAGTGTGAGGTGTCCCTGCCCATGGCAGGGGGGTTGGAACCAGATGATCTTAAGGTCCTTTCCAACCCGAACTATTCTATGATCCCATGATCCCACGGTGAGCACAGTTTTCTTTCCCCCACTTTTTTGTTGGCTTAGTTTTCTCCCAGGTTGGTTCACTGAAGCAGCTCCTGCAGGCACCCGCTGGGCAGGGAAGAGGCCAGGAGGGTAAATCCAAGGGCAGGAGGAGTGCGAATGTGTCAGCCTAGGTTGACTTAAACTGTCCTTGAACTGTACCCTCAGTGCGCCTGACATGCCTTGAGAGAGGTTAACTTAAGCTCACACATTTAAATACCCTCCCAAGCATGCTTTATGGGACATCTGCTTGTAAACCTGTGGGCAGTTGACTTTTTATAATAAATCCACAGGTCACTTGAGCCAGTTTTTTTCTTTTCAGGATGTTGATACTTGTGTCTCCTCCCCATCTTCCCTTTGTATAATATGAATTTATCAGTGAGTCTGCCCAAACCACAACATTCTGTGTTCAACAGATATTTGCTTTGTCCATTCAACTGAAAACGGTTCCAGCTATCAAATGCTCAGTTTCCATTAGTAGTTGGAGATAACTTTTTTTGTATAGATCTGAGTGCTTTAAGTAGCTGGTTTTTTTATGATGACAGTTAAAGCATTATGAAATGGAATTTAACACTCTACAAATTTTAAAATGCATTTCTATTTCAACATGAGACCCTGTTCCTCACTGTAGTATAGTTTTATTACAGTACTTTTTCCTTATTTAGGATTTTAATGGAAATTTGAATGTGGGTTTGAGGGTGTTTTAGTTGACAGAGTGTTGTGTCCGATTCACAGCTTTGTTCTTCTGATGTTGGGGGATAACTTTTCTAGCTTTCCTGGAAGATTCAAGATCTGGATGGTATAAACAGGCTGTTGTGAGCAAGACAAAAGTAATTCATTGAAAAGGTGTAAAATCCTTGATGCTTCCATCTTAAATGTCTGTGTGCGTCCCCTTTTTTTTAATTCTTACCATTAATGTGAGGATGCAGCTTGGTGGGCTAAATACAGGACAGAATCACAACAGGCTAAAGAGTTCTGTCATTCCATCCTAGAATGATTGGCAAGGCACTCCTTCAAGCAGCCATCTGAATAAGCTGTGTTCTTGCAGGTCATTGTGCCTTACCTTATTTGTATCGGTGGATGGATATTTGTACATGAAATCCTAAAACTAAAGAAAAGAAGTTGTGTTTGTGGGCTGTGTTTAGAGAACTTTTAATTTACAGAACTGAAGATGTGGTATGGAAATCTAACATTGGAATCTGTATTTGTGAAGTCATCAAATAGATATTTTAAGGCTGGGAAAGGATTTCCTGAGGTCATTAGCATTCTTTTCATGTGGCATAACAGTACTGTCCAACAGTAATGCAGTAATCCCTCATTTGGAGAACCCTTTAAGGCACATACTCCAAACCTGGAGTTGGACTTCATGTCTGTGAAAACCATTTCTCATATTCTTCTCACAGAGCAAGTACTTTTAAGGGTATTGCCGTTCTGATGAGCCCACTCTGGCTCCCCACTTAGCTGAATTGCACTTTAAACTATTAATTTGGTCAGAAGAGTAATTGAATAATTTTCCGTATGCAGACAGCAGAAGCTAAGATCAGTTTGGTGTGCTGGAGCTACTAATCGTGCCTCTGAAGGAGTGCTCTAATTGTGTGCCTGAACGACTTCAGGCCTACTTTCCTTCTCTGTTTTGAAGGAGTATTCCTGAGCTGGTATTTTCTTTTTTTACACCCTTTAATTTCCTTATGTTAAATTTACAAACCTAATTAATACAATTTCTTTCCTGTAGGTTCACTCCATGATGGCTCAATTAGAGTAGCAGTAGAACTGTGGTTCAATGTTCAGGCCAGCTTCATAATTGAAAACACGTTTTCTTCTCAAAAGCTGCAGCTGGTTTGGTTCTGCTCATGCAGAAAAGGATATAACCTTGCATAACATAGGAAATGAACGGTTGAGAGAGAAGCCAAATTCAATTTCAGTCAGATATTTTGAGGATAAGTCCATGATCTATGGAAGCAAGGGAATGAAAAGTGTGTGTATGTGGAAAGCAGCGTATTCAGCACTCTATTAATCACGGCTAGCCTGGGTGCTGTTGTGTGCTGTTGCGTTAGCACTGATTCTAGTACAGAGGCTGGAGAGCAGCCAAGCACTCCAGAAGTTAACCTCTTAAAGACCCTGAGCTGCTTTCTGTTGAATAAATGTAATTTTGTGGTCAGAAATAAATGCTTGTGATGTAGCAGGAGCTTTGAAAACAACAGCGTGGCAAAGCTATTACAAATTGCTCTGTGTTGGGGAAGTCAACAGCATACATCAAAATTCAGCACTCACGTCACGCTGATTTAGGCCCCGAGCTTTCCTGCTTTAAAAGCACTCCCTGTAACAAAATGGGGTAAATCTAACAGTTTGGGCGGGTAATTGGTTTGTTTTCACATCCACTCCATGGGGTATGGGTGCTGGGTGATTTCCTTCATGTAGCAGGAGCATGGGGATGGCTTTATGCTTCACCTTGGATCTGTTTCCCAACACTAGCAGGGAAGGGAGAAGCACACAGTGTGCTTCTGGGGCAGCAGCAGCTCGACAGTGTTTCATTCCTTTGTTTACAGAAGTGTGTAAATGATTATTTATTTCATTTTGGCTGGCTTGATTGCAGTTTAAACAACATCTTTCCTGAGGAAGGTGATTTAAATACGCTTCAGCATCTCGAAGGCAGATGCACCCTCCCTGATGAGCATGTGGGATGTCTGCTGCTGGCAGTGGGCTGCAGGGTCAAAAACATCCCTAAGAGAAGAGACACTTAACTAATGGGTGGAGAGCACTGTAGAAACTCAAATGCAGTCACAGTCTCTCCTATGTGTTCCTCTTTCTCCTTCCCAAATTGGTACCTTCCTGGAACAAGTCAGCTATTGGGGAAACAAGCAAGGACCCAAACCCAACATATAAACCACCAGAAGCAAGGAATAGGCACCGTGCACTTTTGCATAGCTCTTGCAGGTTCATCGCCATCCCATCCGGTGTGCAAACAAGTTGTACTGAGGCAACACTTACTACTAGGGTAACTTTGGGGAGGATCAGCCCAAATCCTCTCAGTTTTATATAATTGACAAAGTGCTGAAGTTCCTGTTGGCAGCTGGTGGGCTGTCTATATTAAGGCCCGTTATGCCGCTGCCACGCGTTTGGGTGAAATGATAACAGTGGTGGGAAACTATGTATGCAAAATTGAGACAGGCAGCCCTGTTTCAGTTCACAGTGTCAGGAGCAGCTTCTCATCCTTTTAAAAAAAGAGCTTGAAGTGTGCTGGAAGGAATGGGGATGGGAGGGCTGTGCCGGGCGCGGTATTCTGCAGAGTGTCATTAAAATCCAGTCCCTGTTTCCCCACATACAGAGTTATCTCTGTATTTATTACACAATTACTATGAGGCTCCATACAAGCCATTGACTGGTCTTGCTTTGCTATAGTAGAGAAGCAGGAGGGTAAGGTCAGTGTGAAATGTTAGCGGAGGATTACGTTTTGGTATCCACGCGCAGGTGGGTTTTGCACAAAGTCACTCAATGTGTTCATTCTCACAAGGATTCTTCTGCCCTAATTTTTAAAAATATATAAACAGAAGTGTGGATCATCTATAAGGAGAAAAGCGATCGTGGGTTCTAGGTCACTGCTCACAGAGGCAGGAAGAGAAGCTGATGGGAAGGTGAAAGCACCCATTCACTTTACTGTGAAGCTGATTCTTCTGCTGGGAAGCTGAAGGGGATGGAAGCTGGAGGTGATGGATAGGACAGGCTGCTCTTCCCTGACACTGCTTTCTTTCCTTTCTTCCCTGCCGCACTTTGGCACACCAAGCCATGGAGATGCTGTGAGGGCTGGAGCAGCTCTGCTCTGGGGCCAGGCTGAGAGCGCTGGGCTGGGTCAGCCTGGAGAAGAGAAGGCTCCAGGGAGACCTTATAGAGCAGTTTCCAGTGCCTAAAGGGGCTACAAGAAACCTGGAGAGGGGCTTTGGACAAAAGCCTGTAGGGACAGGACACAGGAATGACTTCAAATAAGAGAGGAAAGATTTAGATTAGATATTATGAAGAAGTTTGTCCTTGTGAGGGTGCTGAGGCACTGGCACAGGGTGCCCAGAGAAGCTGTGGCTGCCCCATCCCTGGCAGTGTTCAAGGCCAGGGTGGATGGGGCTTGGAGCAACCTGCTCTAATGGAAGGTGTCCCAGCCCATGGCAGGGGGTGGGAACTGGGTAAGCTTTAAGGTCCTTTCCAACCCAAACCATTCTATGATTCTGATACATGAACAAAGTTAATATACTTTCATGCTATAAAGGCTGGTTGATAAAATAGTTAAGGAAAGGAATTTTCATAACATTTGGCGCTTTTACCCTCCTTTTGCCATCTGTGTTTTGCCACTCTGGTTTCATGCCTTACCCCCAACCCATGCTAGTGTGGGACTGCTGCTGGAAAGGTTCCTTGCCCCAGTGCTGGCTGCCCACCCCCTCCTCCTCATGCTAGTCTAGCAAGTGCATAGGATGAGTCAGTTCAGTTTGCCAGCATGATGGAAAATAAACTCTCTCCTTCGTTGCTTAGGTTTTCCATCGAGTCAGTGAGCTGAATCATGCTGCAAGTGTGATTTCTAGGTCTGATGCAAGAGGAGCGGGAGCCTGTGGCCTGAGGCAGGAGGAGAGAGCAGGGCTGCTCCATTTGGTGGATGGATAAGGAGTTCAGTGAGAGCAGGAATTGAGAAACTCTGCTCAGAAGTGCCAGAGGGGTGTGAGGAGGGAGATCCACGGTTATCAAAGGATCCAGGAGAGGTTCGGCAGTGATGGTAGACTCGCTGTCGCAGTGATCTGAAGGCAGGGTGGCAAATAGTAAAAGCTATTTAAACAAACCTGTCATTCTGCTGTCAATATCTTGAGGCACATGTTGGGCTGGGCTGTTTTACTGGGAAGGAAGATCAAAGATTGGAAAAGCAACAAGAAGCTGTCCTGTGAGAACGAGGGAGCCGAGCTGTCCTCAGGGGATGGCAGCCTTGTTTGTCTGGGAAGATCAGGATTTATCTGGGCATGAAAGGAAGAGAAGGTTTCGAGGGTTCAAGGTTGCAGCTGTTTCACAGTAGAGGGAAGCAGAATTGAAAAGCCAAAGGATTTGTGTCCTTAAAGCTCTCAACTTGAGGTTAAACCAACAAGTTGGTGAAGCAGGCATGTTCTCCCCAAGCTCTTTCCTGGTAGCATCCCTATACAGCTTTGTTAAACAGATTGCTATCATACCCACTGTGAAGTCCTTATTTTTATTAAAGAATTTATAGCAAGCGAAAATACACACCATATGCTTTAAGCAGCTGCACAGGAATAATTTCTTTCTAAATTTGCTTAAAAAAAGTCTTCTAATTGTGGCAAAGATTAAAAAATAGTATTTTTAGTTTTGTCAACTGCAGAATAAATTAACCAGGATAGCGAATGATATATTTTTATTAATTTGTAAAGTTATAATGTTATCTTTTTTATTTGTTTATTAATAAAGCTACCTGTTGGCATTAAGGAAGGGAGATCAAACTAACTAGGTGCATACCATGAGTGCTTCCTAATCCCCACACCCAAGCATGTTGTAGAGCTGTTGGTGCAGCACCTCAGCAACTGATGGACTGTTTTATAGGGAAGAGCAGCCAAACCCTATTGTCATGGCTTCAAAGGAGGACTGATGCCATTGCATGGCATTAATAAAGCTGGCTGTAACCCCCTTTGATTCCAAGGCAGCTATTCAAGAATACAGCAAGGCTTAAAATAATGGCACATTAACGCGTTGGTAGCGTGCTCCTGCTTCTCCCTTTGTTTAAGCTGTTCCTTAGTGGCTTTTTGGTAGCTCCAAGTAATTGAAGAGAAATGGAAAACTTTGTGATGCAAAACAATGCAATAAAAGAAGTGTGAGGGAGCTTTGTGAATGAAGGGGGGGGGTATCATTAAGGCATCTATTTATTAAAAATCAGAACAGAAAAAATAAGTTGAGTTGAAGTAATTTATTTTTATTCAATTAACCCAGTTGCAGATTGGGTGCAGGACAGTAGAAGACTGATCTTTCATGTTAAGGTGGCCTAATGAGAGTGAGAATTACAACTGGAGAACAGTGAAGATAATTAGAAGACTTATCTTCGTTATTAATATTTATCATAGTTGTGTGAATGCTTGTGTCTGAGACACTGGATATGCAGTTAATTGTACTGCAGGTAAATCATCGTCATTTAGTAGTGCCATGCAAACACAGGGCACAATGAGATCCCTGCGCCCTAGTGAACTTGGCATCCCAAATGAGATCCCTTATCTAAAATCAAAAGAAGAACACAACAGTGCTGAATGACCCAAGTTGGTCTGTCAGGAGCAACACATCATGACCATGTGCTGGCCTTGTGGTCTGCAAATGTGTAAATGTGCTGGTATCTGTAAGTTCAGAGAGCTTAAGTGTCAGTGCAGAATGTACCAGCATCTGGCAGCCCCAGCTTCCCAGCAAAGAGCTTTGTCTTCCTGTTCCATCTTTAAATTCAGAAACAGAACTGTGCAGCCTTCTGTGTAACTGCATTCAGTGAGACAATTCTGTGCTGTACATACAGCACAAAAGAGCATCCAGCTCCTGCTAACCTGAATCCAGGTGACTTGTGGGGCAGTAGACATCAGACTTGAATTAATGCTTTAATTTTTTAGTGCATAGAGACTGAGAGATTCCAAAATAAAGCCACAGATTTTGCTTTTATCTTTTTGAACTTGACTGGATGTAACTGAAATGGAAAGAGTCAATGTTCAGATAAAACTACATCCAGCATCTTTCTTGACAGAGGAGGCTGGATTTATGGTGCTTACCTTAATGTGGAGATAAAAGTGTTGATTTCATTGATGATAGCTTGATTTTAGCCAGGTGTAGTAAATACCAGACTGTGACCAAGAATGTGTAAAACAGCAGCCCATGCTGCTGGAGTAGTATGACAGCGATACCAGCTGTTGTTCTGGCAGTGGAGAATGAGAGCAGACCAAGAGGGTCTTCATGGGCAGGTTGGAGAGAGATGGTTACAGAGGGAAAAGGGATCATTCAGCCTCCAGCTGAACTTGATACCCTGAGCAACAACTCATGAAAGCACTTGACCTGGAAAAATAAGGTGGATAAAGGGAGGACTGCTCTGAAACCGGAGTCTCGCTGTGGCTCCTTCCATAGAGCTCCAGTGATATTTTAAAGATGAGGGAGGGAGGATTCCTAGTGTCTCATTTTTGTTATCTCAGCATAGCGCCAGTGGTATTATCAAGACAAATAGTATGCCAAAACTTAAAAGTGAACATATGTTTATGGGGGTGGTGGGGAATACAGAGGTCATGGGTGTTTCTTTCTAGTCAGAGAAGACATAATGGGGCCTGGTTTAGATAAATTAAGCTTTGGAGCTAAGCTCATGTCAAGACTACACCAGTGTAATTATAAGCTGAGTTCTTTCAGGGTCCCTGAAATTTTTAGAGTCAAATAAAAATGTTCAGCAAGAATTTTATAACGCAGTTTAACTGTTTTGATGTGAGCTGATTGCAGCTTATCCTTGCTGGCTCCTGAACCAATTTTACTTGGAGTTGAAAATTCTTCAGTGAACTTCCAAATACTTCCTTCCATGTCATTTCAGTGCCGTTTCCGCTGTTTCTGGACTTCATTTATAATTTGCTATTTTTGATGGCTTTTTCATCCTCTATTTCCTTATTTCCTTACACCGCTAGAAGCCGGCTTTTCTTTTTGTTCCAGTTAAAGTTGCCATGGTGCCTTTTCTGTATGTTAAGCTCTAAAATCATTGCAGAGCTCGGTTTTAGTAGAACTTTCAGCTCTACAGATTGATTCTTTTGGTAACAACGAAAATGCAAAAAAAATCTCTCTGCCTGGTGGGACTGTTTGGAATTGTGGTTCTGAGTGGGGGGGAATGGTGTGAAAGTTCTGTGATACAGACCGCTTCCATCAGAATGTCTCTGATCTCGGAAGATGATGTTTCACTTCTGGTTTGCATTTCAATCGCTATATAACTGGTAAGAAGAGAATCAGCCATACCTTTTGTAATGCTTAGTGAGAATATAGGTGCAAATGCCCTTTGTTAAAAAGTGAAAAACCTGCAATGGGAAAACAAATCCATCCTATTATTTCACAGAGGTGTAAGTGCTTTGGGTTTTGTAAAAGGGACCAATGGGTTTGTCAGAATACAGTACAGAATCAGCTCTGTAATGCTAATTGTATTTAATAATAGTAATTTAAATCTGGCTGTACTTTGCTGAGCAGCAGCAAGAGAAAATTGTATGTGGAAATGTTAAAGTCCAGAAGTCTAACATATGGTGTGCTTTGGCCTTCAAAAGTCTGTCTTTATGTACCCATGAAATATTTCGACTGCAAAAGTCTTTCTGATGGCTCCCCCCTCCTTTCTCGCCCGTTCACAAATGGTGTCGGATACTCCCAAGCATTGATTTACACTACCCGGTGCCTCTCTGCCTTTGGCACTTTATTCCATATTCTAATTTCAAATACTCTTTGTGTGAAAATGTTCTGACTGAATTACTTATGTTCTCATTCCCTAATGAGCATTGGTCCATCTGTGATTGCTTGAATTCAAGTTAATAAATGGGTTATTCACAACCATCAATCCCTTGCTCTCCAGCACGTCCTGTGCCCTGTGAGATTTCAGTGCCATTTTGTAGCCTTTCTTGGTGAACTCTATAAGGCAAGTATGGCCAGCGTTTGAGAATTCATATCTGCTCTCCATGTCCTCCATCATTTTGGGCCCTGCTGCCTGTCTGTCATCTTTCCAATACCATTTCTTTTTTAAATTGATAAGTTGCAGATAGGTTTCAGCTCTAACACACCTCCACCAAGCTGCATAAATTGATACAGATTTGGGGGGAATCTAAGCAAAACAGGAATTTGCTTTGTTTTTCTAAGGCCAGTCTTGTGTTGTTACAGAACTTGTCTCTTCACAACCTCCTGCCGTATCTCTCAAGATTCCACTGCTGCTGCCAAACGCTGTGCAGATGCTTCCAGTGTCCTGATTTCCCTCCTTGACCCCTCCCCTCGAGTCTTTTCTTGGCTTATATGCTGTGCATTGTGCTTCTGTGTAATTTCTACAGTTGTCCTTGTCCTTTGGTTTTCTGGCCTTAATCCTCTCCCTAATGATCTCTACAAGGCACTTACCAGCTGCAAGACTCATCTACAGGAGCCCCATGGTGCGCTCTGCTCCAGTGCACTTTGAGTCTGACTCCGTTGTTTCAATTATGGACATTGTAGGATTCCCCACCCTCCCCAAATCCTTCCCTTCACAAAGTCATTTTAGTACAGCACAAACAGAAGTGGCACCAAACCTGACCCCGCAGCACCCTTCTGCTTATCTCTCCTCCTCCCTGCGCTGCTTCCTTTCCCTGGCACCCTGGGCTTCCTGTGCCCCAGCACTCTGCAGAGCTCCGCACCCGGGCGGACTTGTACCATGCTTGCTGCTTCTGCAGATCTCCCTCCTGCATAATAAAATATCAAATACTTTCCTGAAATACAGATACAGGCAACTCTGTCCATTGTTCCTGCCTTATCTCCTGAATCAATGAAGTAGTGAAAGAATTCAGGGACGTTTTTCAGACAGGACCTTCCTTTTTTAGTACATGTTGACGTATGCACCTTTAAATGGTTTTGTAATATTAACCGCTTCTCAAATACACAGAAGAATTGATATCAGGCCTTTGTATCTGTAGTTCTTCAGATCCTTCCTTGCTTTTTATTACCATATGGGAGTGATAAGCTCCATGCTTTTAGTTTCCTGATTTCAGTAAGCTGCTGCAGAACTGTGTCGGGCTTTCCTGTTTCCCTTTCTGTCTCTTTCTACTTCGGAATATTAATTCAATGGACCTGGGCTTGGGTCAGTTTGGTTGGTTTTTGTCAATATTTAGTAACTGTAAATCCTCTGGGTTTTAGTACATTAGTAAGACATGTTTATTAAAAAGCGTTGTTATGGAATATGTAGTTTAATCTCAGAGCCAGAAAGCTGCCTTTTTTTTTGTAAAATGAAGTTTTAAGGGAAAATAACATTGTGTGAAGTGGTGTTTTCCTTCACCTGGGCAGACAGCTGCTTAGATCAGTACTGTGCTCATTACAAAACACAAAGAGAAGCCAGTCATAGAGCCTGGCGTGAGCTCTTGAGTGCCCAACAAGTACATCTCTTGATCATCTCATACTCTATTATTGGAAATAATAGAAAAATACCTTAGCCACAAAAAAGGCAGAGGTGACATCAGAAGTGCACGTGGTTCCTGTTCATTGTGTTAGGTCTCGGTAAGTGGTAAAGAGTTGTTGAGGAGAGAGCCTGTCTGGGAAATACCATGCTTTTTATACAGATTTAAAGTAAAGAGTCACAATAGACAGTAGAGTTCACAACAATATTGTGCTGAAACAGGACTTCAAATTACATTCAGTACAAATGTACCAGAAATACCCTGACAAGACTGCTTCTATAGGAGCTGCACACGGGAGACTTGGGTTCCCTTGTCATGTGTTAACTAGTTTTATATGAAATATATTAATTTATTGTTATAGCTCTGAGTGTAAGTGTTGTATTGGAACAAGTCTGAAGTCTTCTTTTCTCCTCACCCCTTTTAGATCGACGCATTGGGTAAAAGAAGCAAAGAAGCAGAGGCAGCCTTCTTGAATGTTTATAAGAGATTAATTGATGTTCCAGGTAAGCAAATGATTTCCTTATTCGGAATACCTGATGCTTTATGTTCCTGGGAATGCTGCTGTGCAGTTTTCCATTTACCTTTGATAAGGTAAATTGAGCAATGGGTTTACTCTGAAACTGATATGCTCCAGTAGTGTTTCTAACGGAAAGAACTATAATTAGAGCACTTTTCCTGACTTATCTTAAAGCTGTTTATTGCGTTTCCTTTGTAATGTTCATAGGAATCATTTCCTATTATGACAGTATTGTGTGGTTCTTGGTTGTGTGTTTACTAGAGGATTTGGACATTTTGAACAGAAAAGATACATACTGAATTTTCATCAAGAGGCAGCAAGATTTGTACTTCCAAAGGACAGAGAAAATTTTTAATGCCTTTCCAAAAAAACCTTTTACTGAAAAGTAAATGTCTACCAAATTTCAGTCCTGTTCAGTGTTAGTGGGACCATAAATTTTATTCCAAGGCCTTTATTGTATGTGTTTTCCATTCTGCTTTACCTTTGGCATCAGAAGTTTCCAGTTTGTTTCTTTTTACGTTTTGGGAATTGATACATTGTTGTTGCTCTCCCAGGGGTAGGTAAATACTGCCTGAACAGGTTTTTCTTTTCCAACTGTACCCAAAGATGAGAGGGAGTTAGGAGGCCCAGTCTCTGCTTCCAAATCTTGGCCTGGCTGAGCTGTTTGCATATGAGTGTGTCTCTATGATTTTATACTCTTGTTCTGGGGCCTTTTTCTGAAGCTTGGCACTGTCACACATGCTGGGTTTTGAGCAGCAGAGTCAGACCGAAGCCCTACAGAGAAAGCAGGACATAGATCCCACTCATGCTGTAGGATCTAATGATGAGGGGCTTTGTCAGTACTTCTTTGTGGGAGAAAGATTTTTTTCCTTTCCATCATTTAACAGAGCAAAATTTACACCCCTTCTTCCACACCCCAGTTTTCCCTCTCGTGTCCAGCCCTCCCTTGTGTGTGCCTTTATGTTATGTGTTGGAGAAATACTTCTTTGATATTTTGACTATGTGTAACAATTTCAATGTGGCTGAGTTGTGAGTGAGATGGAGTCTGTGGGATTAGAAATATCTACAAGGTTTAGTCCCATGCTCTGTCTGCGGGCTTGAGAGGTGCATGGGGAGCATACTGACGGTGCTAAAAGCAAATTCCAGGTTCTCAAGGAGAAGCCCAGCCAGTCTCCTGTTGCTGTATGTAGATGTAACAAATACTCACTGTTTACAACACGTACTCCACTGAAAGGGAAAACGGGCCTTTAGGAATGCATGGCACTGGTATTCATCACGATGTGGTAGGGCTGAGTTAGGCATATGCAGTAGGTTCTTGCCTCACTGTATTGGCTTTTTTTAATGCCTTCTCATCATACATAGTCTATTACCTTGGGTATGTCTCCATGGAGGACTTTGCTTTATAAAAGGCCATTGGTGTTCATTTATCACATGTTGGTTTGCCTCAGTGTGGCTTTACATATCTTTTGACCTGTTCATATGGTATTTCAAATATTTAGGTATACTTTTAGCTCCAAGATCCTGCTATGTTTTCTTTTCGGTGTGAGAAGGGAGCAGTGATGTTTTGAGAAAGCTATGGCTGGAATGCTGCAGAGTGGTTATTTAGCATTAAGAATCGCTGTTACATGACAAGGGTGCAGTTTTATCAGACTTCCAATATCCTTTATAGGACCATATAATAATTGCAGCTGAAGTCTAATTCCCAGCAGCCAATTTTATGGTTCTTGAGAAAAGTATGTATTCCTCTCCTCAGTAATAATGTGCACACTTTATATAATTAAAAAGGGCTTCTATTTTAATTTTACTATAAAATGATCTGTATTGAAACTTCAGCTACGGTGCTTTATGGATTCAGCAAAGTTTAATGATTTTCTTTCCTGAATTGACCACAGTTTTCACTTGGGCTCACCAGTAAGGAATTTGTGGGAAGGATGGTCTTTTACTTGTAAATTTTCCTATACACATCAGGGGTTTTCTCTTTAAAAGATAAAACAGACCTTTTCATATCTCTCTCCAGCTTTATGATGCTGTTAAAATAGCATTACCATTGGTTTCTGCTGCAAGATTTATCCTTCCTAAAGGAGAGTACATGTCAAGGAAAACATTTTGGTTTATGTACATTTTACACAGCTGTAATTCTCACTCAGATCATTCTGTCTTGCTTGAGACTGAACATTTTTAATTAATGGAATTAATTTTCTCATTTAATTGCCTTATTTTCAGTATGCAGCAGAGAGCTAGAGAAAAGTGAATGCTGCCACATGAATTGCACTAATCAGCAAGGTTGTCACAACTTACCTTTAAAAATAATGTGAATCTATTTATTTTGAAGTAAAGGGAGGTTGGGCTCTATATTTTGAGGAAGCTTTTTTCCATCTGTTCAAGCTTGCTTTCTCTTTAGTTTTATAACATAAGTGTATTATGTTAGCACCCTCGGCTTTTAGGGTCTTAATCTTGCAAACAAAGTGAAATTGGAGCCCTGTTGTGTAAGTGTTTGGAGGAGCCATGCTGCCTTGCAGAAACAGTATATTCATAATTCAGTTTTTCGAAAGCTTTAGAAGAAAAATATTAAGTGTTAAAACCACTGAACATTAAATCTTTTTCTTTTAAAAAGGAATGGTGTTCACTACTTAACGTTTACTGAACAAATCTGCACTGTGATTTTCAAGCAGAAGTTAAATGTGGAGACCCAGAGTGAATGCCAGGTGGCAGGATGTGGATGAACGGGTTAAATAGCATTTCCCTTTATGCTGTATCTTTACTACTGCACAATGCCACAGTTGGATTTGCTCAGTTTTCAGTACTGCTCCTGTTAAGCACAGCTCTTGTGTAGGCAAAGTAGGAACAATTCTGCCTTCAAACAGAAAATGCGCTATCTTGATATGGCAACATCAAACCGAATTTGGGTTCAGTGGCTGTTTTCCTGTGGAACCTGATTGTCTGTCTCTTGCAATACTGCTGAGAGTTTGCCACCGAAGGGGAGTCTCCTTCCTGCTTCTCTTTCTACTCCAGAGGAACACTGAGATGCTGGCTCCAGCCATTCCCTGCCATCCAGCACACAGCAAGCTCACCATCACTGCCTCCCCTCTCTTTACTGAACCTTAGTCCTCACCCTCTCCTGCTCCTCTGTAACACCTTTCCACTTGAGACACAGTTATACCCTCTACAAATGTGATAGGAAAATGTGCTGGGCTTTCTCAGCACATAAACATTTGAGCATCAGGCTAGGCTGATGCAAAATATTTGCACTCTGGTGAGGACTGAGCAGCCTTCTAGGGTTGAGCCATAAGTGGTGTCTGTTTCTGCTTAATGGGAATTGTCTCATCAAGAAATTAAGTGTCTCTTATGGTGTAAAAGGGGCTGTAGTGTGTTTTTAGTGGAGACTCTCCACAGGTCTCTGTTGTGATCAGATTTGCAGCAAGTTTGTGTATGGTTTCTATTTCAGAGGACCCAATAGCAAAGGAAATAAGGGAGGGTAAAAAGAAGAATTTTTAATACTTCAGGGTTTTTTTAATGTTGCTTGTTAAAACAACAAAAAGCAGTAACAGTGAGAGATGGATGAAGTGGAAGTTTTATCCCTCCCTTAGTCCTTGCCATCACAAATCGCATGCTCTGCCATGAGGGCTGTCTCTTTCTAAGGGGCCTGAAGGAGAAGCAGGCCAGTTCAAGGGACTTCTCCTTTCATTGCATGAAGCATTTTTGTTTACATACAATCACAGGGCAGCCTCTCAGATTCCCACTGTAGGGCTTTTTCCAAGGAATGATTGAATTGAGAACCACAAACTTCTTTCACAAGAAGTCATCAGCAAAGCACAAAATAAGTGTTAGGGAATTACTTCTAAAGGCAGGAATGAACATTTGTTTCTCACCCCCAAAGAGAGCTTCATTCTTTCACCACAGAGCCCGTGGAGCAGCAGTGTGAGATGCAGTGCTTGTGCTATCACTCCATTCGCTTGTGATTATTTACAGCTTAGAAACACTCTCCAGACTTGTACTGCTGTTTGTGCTAAGAGAAGACTTCCATTTAGGGGTATTTGATCCATGTTCTGAGGTTAAAGGTGATACAAGAGAAAAACAGGTTTGATCTTCCCCCTGCCCCTCTGCAAAATTATCTGCTGCTTATGTTGGAGGTGATAAGTGTGTATGAAGTTGTTGTATTTATGTAAAGCTATGTGAAGTGTTTGGAATTTTTTGTCTTTGTGTTAAGCAGAAATCATAAAGGTTAATGCCAGCTCTGATAGCAGAAAGTCTGTATAGACTTACGTACCCAGAGGACCCAGAAAGTTGCATGATGTGTTTAAATTGCAACATAAACACACCCAGACTCTTGTGCCAGTAGAAAAGAGCTGGTTGTAATGGAAATGTAGGGGAGATGTAAAGAGGGGAGAAGGAAAAGAGGTTCACTCCAAGGGATTGTGTGAAGCATATCCCGAGCTAGAACACAAAAAACATCTCTTGTAAACTATTTGGAGCACTCTGATTGTGCATTGTTTGGTAAAACTCGGACTAAAGAGCAAGACCCAGGTTATAGCATACGCTGAGTTTGTGATATATCGAGACTGGTCAGCACAGAAAGCTTTGGAGAGAGGTTTGGTA
Organism: Agapornis roseicollis; assembly: GCA_002631895.1. NCBI lineage: Eukaryota > Metazoa > Chordata > Aves > Psittaciformes > Psittacidae > Agapornis > Agapornis roseicollis. Next base: position 240,879 of record NDXB01001689.1, on the reverse strand, counting down.
TCATTGCAAACAGTGTGAAAAATGTTAAGCAATTCCTGGTTTGTTATTAATATGTGTTAAAATGGTCACCCCTTTCCAAATAAAATCTATTGGGATAAAATTGAAGATAGACATGTAAAATGACATATTTTTGCTGCCCCAACTTTACAAGGGAAGTGAATATTCATAATGTGTCTTTTCTCAACCTTAGAGGGAAAATAAAACAATACTACAGTGAGTAGTCTTAGGAGGAAAGAAAGCAAAATGAACTTGCTCCTGGACCACAGAAGGAGTGAGGACACCCCTCAAGCAAAGCAGTAGGATGTCTTAAAACACACTTGAAACCATGATTAAATTCAGCAGAAAATTGAGCCTAGTAAGTACTTGAAAGAGTGAAAAGTGATAAACCTGCAGGCAGTGATGTAGTTTGTGACTGTGTCCTACCTGTTGACAAAATCCCTGATGCTTCACCAACACATTTAGACCAGGTAAAAACCAGAGTTGGCTAAACAGAGGGAAAAATGCCTCAGTTCTAAAAGCTGGGTCTGGAAGAAGAGAGCCTGGAGAGGAAAAAATGAAGGTCTGGAGACACTGGTGATTATCCCCAAAGTGTTGTGCAAATCTTTGCACAAAGAAGTGCCCGAGGTGGGGAGCGAGAGGAACCAGTTTAAAGTCCAGGCTGCAGGCGGGTGATTTTGAGCAGTGTCTTGGTGGTGGTGGCTGCTGCTGCTTTATTTTCCACAATCGCCTGGGATGCTGCTCCAGCCTTTGGGTAGTCCAGGGCTGAGGAATGTAGAAATAGCTCATAATCACTTCAGCCTTCCTTCCCTCTGGGGTCTGAGTTCAGACACACAGCATAAAATACACTTTTGGATCTGTACTGGATGAATGCACACTGGTAGGGCATACTGTTAGCATTACATAGTTATTTTCAGATGAAGTGCAAAGTCCCAGCCAATTCTCGTTTATAGTGTTCATCCACTTCATCCTTATGTTTTGAAACCAATGTGAAAATAACTAAAAATAGCTCTGTCACCCGAAAATGCGGCTTGAAATTTGGCTTGTCTGATCACACACTTTTGGGGTTTTTTTTCCCTTTCATTTCTCTTGTTGAATTAATAATTGGATAAATTCCTTTGTAAAAACTGGAATAAATATTCAAAGGAAGAACTATCCCTAAAGCATACACTTTAAAAAATTTATTGTGTGGCTGTCAAGCCCTATTTTACTTGGTAGGCTGGAGGCACGGAAGGAAGAGGGGAGGTGCAGATAAGGGGAGGGATGCAATGAATAGAAGCAGGAAGAATGTGCCGTATAAGAGCAAAGATATCGCTGCGGGCTCGGGTTGTGTTCACCTGAGGTTGCAACCGCAGCACCCTTTGAAAGCTGTTGTTCCAGGCAGTGGAGTTAGAGCAGCCCCAAGCCTGTTGCCTGGAGCGGTGCTGAGAACTTGGAGCACTAGGGTCAGGCACTGGTTGGGATGGGGAATATTGGACTTTCCTTTCCTTGGTTGCAGGAATGTGAACTGGAATTAGAATAAACCCTAGCTTTCAGAGGGTTTAGTGCTAAGTCTGTGCAAAAGCTTTTAGGAGAAAAGAAAGGATGATTGTGGCAGAAATGCTTTCAAACATTGTGGAAGGTTCTTTTTTCTTCCTATAATCTCAAAAGTAGGAGAAAATGGAACTTTGCGTACAGGCGATTTTCTGTAACTGTCCTTTGCATTAGCTCAGTGTGTAAGCAGTGAATTCCAATGTCTTCAGCCATTACCAGAATATTAACGGTCAAATTGGAGCATTTTCAGTCGCAGTGGCTTCTCTTGGAACTCATTAGGCCCTTTTTCAGCTGACATTATAATACCATAAAATACTGTATCACCTATTATCCATACCCCACTTTTAATATTAAAACCTTAGAATTCTGAGGATTTATTTTGGAAAGCCTTTTGAAAATACAGGGAACTACAGTGCAGTTCATTAAGGAGTCAGTCATTTACTCTGCCTTATGTGACTTTTTTGGGTACTAGGGTTAGAGATCCATCTCATAATCTGGGGCAGGGCCAGAGCATCTTCCCTGCAGTAACCATTCTCAAATTGGTAGATAAATAAAGGATGGGTTTAAGTAGCAGCCCACGAGATCTAAGAACCACATTCTGGCAAAGGGATCTATAGGACTGTGGCCAGATTGGTTATATACCATCTCACCTCGTTTCGCTTAACCCGGCGAGCCTTGGGGAGTGCTGCCACAATGAACTTCGGCTGTGATTAATGGGGAGGATAGGCGCCGGCTCGCTGCGACTTCCCCGTCCCCATGCAGCAGGTCGCGTGGGTAGGGCTGTGTGCTTTACTGCTGTCATAGGCCAGCACAAGTTGGGATTCTGCTTTTTGCTGGTAAGGAAAATGAAAGTCCCTCACCCTCTTGTGGGCACTTTGAATTCCCTGGTACAGCCCTTACAAAATGCTCTGACAGCAGGAGGGTGAGAACGCTGGAAAAAAGTGGGGAAAAATGAGAGGGAGAGAGAGATCCCAGGCCTGTGGGATGGGGGAGTAAGAAAATCTGTTTAATTCTTGATTGAAGGAAGAACCTTTTTATGTGTTTTATAAAGTGAGGAGTCAGAGAGATGATGAGCTTTGTTTCAAACAGAACTAGGGCTGTAACTCTTCTGTCCCTGGGCTACTGGAGTCATAGGGGAGAAGGAGGAAAGCTATCATTTATTCCATGAAATCTTTGTCTGAGTCTCTCTAGGCTATTTCAATTTACCCCTGAAATTTCTGGGGAATAATTAATGAATTAATTAAGTATGCTGTGAGGTGTTTGAATATTCAAAAGCTGCAGTGTAATTATTATTTTTTCTAAAACACATTTTCAGGTTATTTTCAGATACGCAGCCTCCCACCAAAGCCCTTATTGCTCATAGAGCTTCTTCCTGCCTCTAACCCCAGGCCTGTTCCCCAACAGCAAGAGAACAGCAGCGATAGGGCCGAGGAGCAGCTAGAAACTCACAAACTTGTAGTGACAGAAGCATTGTGTCAGCAGGGCTGAACTTGTGGCTTTTTTAGACACTGAAATCACGTTAATAAAGTTGCGTTAAGGAGGATTTCATCCTTTTCTCCTCCTCCCTTATCATTTTGTGTAGGCGATCTCCAAGAGAGCTTTGCTTACAGCATGGTTCAGGCACCAGAAATGCGGTCTTGTTGAAAGCAACACGTTGCCTTCGATGAATTATTTTTAGACCCGAACCTTAGGAAACACATTTCCAGCGATATAAAATATTAATTGCCCCTGTAGTTCTGGCGCAGTTTCATAACTTGCTTTCTTCACGTTTCCAGCGCTCACAGGCCCGTAACGAAGAGGGAGGAGGGGGGGGGGTGTGTTAGGAAAAGTCCTTTGTTTTGGAAGAGTCTCTTCAAGAGCTCAATTTTTAGATACCAGAGGCACGCATTTTGCCAAGGAGGAGGGCGAGGGCACTTACAAGCGCCGTACCGTGCGTGGAGAGGGGTTTGGCCGTGGTGCGTGTGATGGATGTGCAGGGTGTGCGCAGCTCCCGCAGCGCTGCCGCCCTCAGCGCTGCCCCGCGGGCTCTCCCGATCCGCCCGGCGAGATCCAGGCCACGTTTTGCCGCTCTCTCCACCCGCCGCGCCGCCCGGGCCGGTGCCCGCCGCGGGGTCCCGCTGTCTCCCCCCCCCCCCCCCCCCCCCGGCCCGCCGCCCCCCTCCGGGGGGGTGCNTGAGAGCCCTGAGCGCTCCCCCAGCCTCTCCCGGCAGCTGCCGCCGTCCCCCCCGCCCGCCCCGGGGCCCCGCCGCCCCCCCCCCCCCCCCCGCTCCCCGGTCAGCGCACGCTCTTCGCCGGGGAGGGTTGACCAGGCCGCCGCTGCGGCCAGGTGGGGATTGCTGGGTGCTTTCTTTCCATGGAGGGGCTCCCGCTGAACAGCGCGCCGCGGCAGGGGCCTTATAAATTATATAGGTGTAAAATATTATGTACGGAGAAGGTGCTCTGTAAACCGCACATTTAAACGGTGACACGCTTTTTCCACTTCGTTTGGCACATTCCCCCCATCCCGCCGCAGCACATCCCTCCGTCCGTCTCAACACCAATAGGTCCCGCGGCCGCCGGCTGGAAGCGGGTCCAGTCGGGAGCAGCTCCTGCCTCTCCCGGCTCCCACAGCCCGCGGCCGAGGCGGTGAACGAACTTCCCAGCCTGAACCCGTTCTCCTGGAGCCGAGATGGGCTTTTCCCCCCTCTCCTCAAATAGCGAGGGTGGTCCCGGCATATATCGAGACAGCTTTTCATCAGTTGCTCATCAGCATGCTAATTGCTGTATGACTAATTATGCCCTGAATTCCAGTTGATTTTCTTAATGAGACAGCTGGGTTAATTATGTAATCGTATGATTACATTAGCCTAGAGTGCCCTGGCGCAAAGTAACGCAGGCAGGAGCGTGATGTCATGGCAGGAGCCGGCGCACAAGGGGGGGCATTCATTGCTGCCTAATGACAGGGGAGGGCAACGGTACCTACAGCGCTCTTTGTGTAAACACTTAGATTGAATTATTAAGATCTCTGTCTTTTTCCAGCTCACAGAGTGAGGGAGGACTGGGGTTTCTTAAACGAAACTCCCTTTGAATCACCCAGCTGGTCACCAATAGGACCTGGTCGACCTCCTGGGTTGAGGTTGAGTTTGGGGAGCAGCCTGGGGTTGTGGGTGCTGAAGTACTGCGGTGAACCTGTTGTGTAATGCATTGGTTTGGCAAGATCAGTCTTTGTGTTTCTTTTAAAATTGTTCCTAAAATACATATCGTACATGCATAAGCAGCAGTGAAAAAAATAGGTTCTCTTGCGCTGCTACTCAAAAAAGATTTATCATCAGGGCATGTGTATGGTGTGGGAACAGTCTGAGAGGTGTTTCTGTGGCTGCATTGCATCAGCCTGCTTGATGTGAAGTATTAGCTGCTATAAAAATTACCTTACGTTTATAACATTATTTCTTTCACGTCTGTGTTCACCAAGACACGTCCATCCACCTCCTTTGTGAGGATGGGAGCTCATCTGCAAGGGCACCAGCGTGGGATGTCACAGCAGTTAGCACAGGGATGTGCTCAGGGAGCTGCTCGTGGAACACCACCAAAAGGCAATCCCTTGGAAAGTAAAGACAGGAACAGGCTTTGCAGATGCCAGTTGGAAAATCCAGCAGTTGGGTTTGCCTGTGGTAGCATGGAGGATGCCTGATCAGGGGGCAAATCCAGATGTGCCGAGCTGCATATGAACACACCATGTGAAGGGCTTCTTTGTGGGTGTGGGATGCAACAAGTGCATTGGGAAAGTAGAACAGAATAGAAAGCAATAGAAAAACCCCATACCCAATTTAGTATAAAAATAGAGGCTTTGATTTACTCATGGGCAATAATGATCTTGCAAAACACTTTTTTGAGTTCTGGATGGTAAGATTCCTTTTACCCATTTTCTTATTCCTTACTTATCCTGTGCCTAGCAGGGACCCTGAACTTTGGCATCCTAGGGAAGATTCAAACCATGAGAATAATTTGCCATACGTGTTCCACACTCAAGCGCTAAGTGAGATGATTTTTCTCTTTTGTAGACTCCAGAAAGGGCATCTCCATCTTTGCCTCTCTCCATGAGCTTGTGCCACTTGGTTTTATTCCCCTTGCTTTAAACATGTATGCCTGTTGTTTGTGTAATGAATCGAAAGTTTTGGTCCATTGCTTGTTTAAAAATTCAGTGGCCTCCTGCTAAATGACATGAAACATACTTTGGAAGTCTGGTTAATATAAAAAGGGATGCTTTTTCATGCATGTGTATGTTGGGGAAAGGAGAGTAGTTTTATTTATTTTTAAATCCACTCCACTCAGGTAAGAAAAAAGTCATTCTGACCGTAAGGTTTATACTTGTCTCAGCTTAAACAGTGTTTATAAATACTCCAGCAATCATGGGGGTTTAGGGGTTTTGAGATTAAAGATCATGTTGGGGCTTGCCACGAGAAATGAGGTATTTGGCTCTGCCCAAAACGTCTTGGTCATTTCATTGTCATGCAGTGATTAGTTTTCTTTAATGCAGTGTATAAAATTTAAGTCTAAGAGGTGCTTCAGCCATGGGTTTTTTTTTTACATGTCCTTAAGCAGTATTTAGTGGCTGTGGGCCATTAGTCCTTCAAATAGGCTCTAGTAAAGTTTGAAGTCTAATGCTCAGAGACTGTTCTTACGTTTTGTTTGTTCTGTCACTGTTTTGCTACTTGAACATTAACCTTTAATAGAGCTAAATTAAATATACATATCCTGATGAATAATTATGAGACTGCAAGCATTTTCATTTTGTACATAAAGCTTCTCAAGGATTGCAAATTTGACTGAAGGTTTAGTCATTATTCACTTTATAATGCCCGTGTTATTTTTGTCTTTTAATTCTTTACTGATTTAAATATAAAAAGCCTTGTGTGTTTGGAGCAAAGTGTCTCTTGTGGGTGTCCTGGCTTTTCACAATGGGCATGTTAAAACGAATGGGGGGAAAAGTGCACCCACAGTTTCATGAAGTTCAGTTTCTTTCCCTGTGATGTTGTAACACTGTTTGATAGAATTATCATAGCTGAGGCTTCAGATCCCTGCGTGATGTGTTCTGTGGTTCCTGTAGCAATTCAAGACACAGATAGATTGAGACAGTCCAGCCTTTCTTTATGTTCAGCAGCTGAATGTCCTGGGCTAGCTCTTTGGGAGAAGTGCTGAGCTGCACAAGTGTGACAGAACGGTCATTCCCGATAAAGGCCGGCAGACCTCCATGGGAGAGGGGGATGTTGTGACAGCCTGTACTGTAATTGGACCATACATAAATATTGCAGGGCCTTTAACTTGTGCTACTGCTGTGACTTAAACTTTCTATTTAATCTCTTACCTGTACCCCCTGTCTCTGCCATAATAACATTTTAAGTTTGATTTATTATAAATATTTTAATACAGATAATAATAACGAAAAGTATTTGGCCTAAAAAGCATAAATGAAAAAGCTATGTAGTCATAAACTATGTATGTGCAGAGAACAGATGACAAGCAACCTAGATTTTGTATTATGAACAGGGTAATGCCATAAGCTGTTGAAGAACCAAAGTAACAAAATGCAGCAGGCTGCTACTTACAATGTCTCTGAGCTCAACATAACCCAGTACTATTCTTCTATAAACTATGAAACAATGCTGGCATATTGAAAAAACACACAGGCTCATGCTTAATGTGTTAACAGAGGTACAATAGACTTATTATGTGTTTCCAGAGAGTGAGGGTGGTCTGAAAAATTAATGACTGTGGTGGTTGAAAATTAAGTGAACTCCCTAATATATACTGTTGTTGATCCACTGAGTTTGGTGTTTAGCATTCCTCAACAGGAGACTAAATCTTTGCAGCCATTTCACAAGAGATGCTGGCGCCCATAACAGAAATATAGTCAATGATCTTTTATAAGTCCATCGGACTCCAGCGTTTCCCTATTCCTGCTGGGAAGAACTCCCAGAATAAATCACATGAGGTGTGTGCTCAGGACTCCCTTAAACCGATGGGGATGAATATCAGAGAATAAATACTGAGGGGGCATTCAAAATAATTTCTAATGTCTACTTGATCAGTAGTATAAGAAAATGAGGAAGCAGGAGTCACACCCCCAAGGCACATGGAACTGATTACATCCACCCGATTTCTGATTATTATTGATCTATCAATTAGAAAAAGTATAGCTCAGATCTCCATGACCAAACAGCCTTTCTGAGCTCAGCTGTGCAAGAGGGCACAATTTGCTTCAGAAGCTCCCTCCTGCAGAAGCAGAGGTATATGAGGGACTGTCAGTGAGCTGTGCAGTTTGCTTCTTACCCAAAACCTCTTAGTTTGCAAACAAAAATGTTAAGCTTCAGACTCTTTGTATTATGTATAATGACTGTCTGCACCCAGGGACACTGCTTTGTGGATTAATGCTGGGATGAACTTAGTATGTCCCAATTTCATACAATGGTTTGGGTTGGAAAGGACCTTAAAGCTTACCCAGTTCCCACCCCCTGCCATGGGCTGGGACACCTTCCACTAGAGCAGGTTGCTCCAAGCCCCATCCACCCTGGCCTTGAACACTGCCAGGGATGGGGCAGCCACAGCTTCTCTGGGCACCCTGTGCCGGTGCCTCAGCACCCTTACAGGGACAAACTTCATAATATCTAATCTGAATCTTCCCTCAAGCCATTCCCCTTGTCCTGCCCCGTGTGCCCTAGTCAGAAGCCCCCTCCAGGGTTCTTGTAGTTCTCCTTTGGGCACTGGGAGCTGCACTAAGATCTCCCTTTAGCCTTCTCTAGGCTGAACAAGCCCGGTGCTCTCAGCCTGTCTCCATATTTATAGGGTGACATAGATACAATGAACTATCCATCTCTTACCTTTTATTTTACCGTTTCTTTTTCAGATCCAGTTCCAGCCTTGGATTTAGGACAGCAGCTTCAGCTGAAGGTTCAACGTATGCACGATATTGAAACAGAGAACCAGAAACTTAGGGAAACTCTAGAGGAATACAATAAAGAATTCGCCGAGGTGAAAAATCAGGGTAGGTTGCAAATGTGTTCTTCCATCAGCTTTCACTGAGTACTGAAAGTTGAAGGTGGGGGTTAAATTCAGTTTTATTTCTCACCGGTAGAATTGACAGTAGCATTGAAATTCAGTAAAGAAAGTGTAATAGTATGTTACAGCCACTTCTGTATTTATGCATGTATAGATATGGCTGCGGGGAGACTACTTGGCTTTCTTTCAACATTTTGTCTACTATAGCACCATGTCAGAGAATGGAGCTGTTATTCTGCATATTTGGCTGTAGCCTTCAGCACTACCTGAAAATTACACCCCTGACTGAAGCTGTATGTAGATACTTCATGAGAGATGGTGCTACTCCTGACATCAAGCTGGGTGTGCATGCCTGTAGTACGTATATGTTACACAGGCAGACACAAAAGTCCAGTATTTTATACTCTCACACGAATCTGTACAAAACAGAATGCTCCCTATACTCTGTTCTTCCTCATCTAAATCTGAAATGTATTACTGGAGTACATTCAGCAGATGTACTTGATAGTTACTCTAGAGACTATCCATAGAGCAGTGTAAATACAAGCTAATACTCTTTAATTATTTAAGTTTTAATGAGACCAGAGTACATGAAAATACATGAAAATTTCAATGAGATTTAACGCCTGGAGTCTTTAAGACTGTTCAGGTTTTTCTGTGATTCAGAAGAAAGTTTCCTGCACCAGGAAGCCAAATTTACTCAGTTGTACACCTGTTTGCCTAAACATGGAACTTTTCATTTCCATCTTTAATACTCAGTTCTGGGTGGTGGAAGGGTGAATTGTCCAGGACTGGGGAAAACTGAGAGAGGGTTTTCCTTAATGTTGTAGACCACGCAAGTGGGTAACTTGAATACTGCGATAGCAACTAAGTTGGTTCCGTTACATCTCATTTTTCAGCAGAAAGACCTTATATTGTATATTTTGTTTGACCATAGAGGGTGTGATATGTGGAGAGGATAGGTATCAGCACAAAGGGATTCAGCCTGGACTGAAAGAGGTGTCTTGTGGGAGCCAAAATGCTCTAAACCCTACAGTATTTTTACTGGAAATGCACAGTAATTGCAGTTCCCCCTGCAGAGTTTTCCTGTTGCTGTGCATCCTGTACATCCAAGCATGACACAGGGATTCATCCGAGAAAGTCAAAGATCTTCCAGGGGGTTTTGCTGCAACCACTCATAAACTGGCATCTTTTATTTTCCCTGTTGGCTACTAACTTCCTTTCTGTTTTGCCACTGTAGTCTTTGCAGTGTTTTTCACTCCAGTGCAATAGTTTTACACTCCATTTCAAACAGGGATTAATAAGATATCCAGGGAAAAGCCTGTTGTTAGCTAAGGGTGCTTTGATCAGTTAATCTCTTTGTTTGGAGGGCTGTGTATGAGCTATAAAGTGCCTGTAAGAACTGCTTCCAAAACTGGTATAAATGGCAGTGGCTAACAAGCTTTGGCTGACCTACACAGTGAAGACAGCCCTTAGTTCTTCGGGCAGTGTATGAACTAAACTGTGCTTGTCCAGCACATCTATTGTTAGGTCTCTAAAGATAAGACCAGATTTTGTTATAAGTCATATTTTTCCCCATATCTGTGTACTTCTTGCATTCATTTATGTAGTTTCATTTCCTTTTACAATGAAACATTAAAACTTGTCAAGATGTAACTGTATGCATTTCTGTGAGATTCTTTTGCTCTCTGCTTCTCCATCTACCTGAATACTTCTGCAGATTTATGTCTGAAAATACCTGAAGCAAAGGTGTCTCTGGTACAAAGCATACATCCTTTCTATGTGTGGATGAGCATCCTTTTGTCTGTGTGGAGGAGCATCCCTTCCTTGTTCAGGAAAAGATCACAATTTGTATTACTTCCCAGATCTCAGAGGAGAATTTCCCTTCACTTTAAAAAAGCAAAATCAGAAGTGGCACGTCCTTTTCAGGGCCTATTACTCAGTAACAAGCCTCATCTGGTCTTTGCAGGGCTAGCAAAATCCTACTCCTTCATTCAAAAGAAGCTGGTTTGCCGGCAGTCATTTTTACCACTCTTCCCCCTATTTCTTTATGGTCACACTGGCCCAAGCTGCCACCGGTGTATTTCCCAGGCCGCAGACCTTGTCACCAGCTAGCTACTCTCTGACTTTACACTTCTCAAGGTGGTGACTTTGCAAAGATCGTGTATGGGTTTGTGTGATAGTATTGAGAAACTCTTGATGTGCAGAGGTGTTTTTTCCTAAAGCGTTGTTAATGGCATCTGTTACTAAGCTGCTGTCTTTAACCCCCCCATCTCTGTGTAAGTACACTGAGATGTGTTGCTAGCAGCCAGTCCTCTGGCAGTCTAATGCTTTTTCCAAATTCCATTATTGTTACAAAGCATACTCTGGTGAATGTCCTGCTTTCCCTCTGCTGAGCCCTATAAGGATCCAGTCCTTTCCTGTGGGTGGGATCAAAGGGCTTTCACGCAGGAAGGGATGAGGGCATGTAACAAGATGCTGCCCGTCAGTGACTGCGCTGTAGCTCTGCAGGTTTATGCATCTTCTCTCATCCATTACCAAGCACAGCAAATGTGAGGTAGCTCCTTGAGCTGAGAGAAGGGTTTCTGCAAATCCCCTGGAAGGCTACAAGTGCACTCAGAAAGTTATAATAGTTAATGCTTGTGCATAAAACCTGGTGTTAGTGGCAAGGCAGTTAGAGCAACTACAATATGAAGGGCTCCAGAGTGTCTGTTGAATCTGCTCTACTGTTAATATAGCAGTTAAATCTTAACTGCCATATTTTTCATCAGTTGTGAAGCAGAATGTAGCTGTATCCCAGACATGTGTTCAATTAGTGTTAGATTGCATCTGTGCATGAACCATAGTAAAACTGCCTCTTTTTACATGAGCACAGTTACATGAATTAGCTGTCCTGTGTATAAATGCATACTTAAACCTACACTGGGACTTATTGATTAATAATCAATAGAGATTAATAATCTCTACTCAGCAGCAAGCTAATTTTAGACTAGTCAATAGGTGATACTATATTTTCCAATTGATTCCCCCCCTCTTTTCTGTTTTTTAAAGTCATGTTAGAAGAACCTTCTTCACTCTGCTTTCCAGCAAACTCCATTGATCCTTCTCAGCCTAAACACTTAAAGTTCAATTTAACATTTAGGGAGTAAAAGGTCTCCAAAGGGACTCATATCCATTGATTTTGTGTCAGAGTTGAAGAGCTAAAGTTTAAAACACACTGAGCCTACAGGGTAAAGAAAGCCTTGTGTTGTGGAACCACGTGGAGCTGTGTAAACTCATTCTTCCCCTATTGTTTTTCTGTAGAGGTTACAATAAAAGCACTTAAAGAGAAAATCCGAGAGTATGAACAGACCCTGAAGAACCAAGCGGAGAATATAGCCCTTGAAAAAGAACAAAAGTTACAAAATGATTTTGCGGAGAAGGAGAGGTGAGTGTTTATGTGCATGTGTGATCTGTCAGCACTGCAGAGGAGGAGAGATGTATTTCTCTGTACTTAATCTTCCCAGCCAGGACTTGCTGTTCAGTGCACTGAGACAGCTCATATATTGAGTGATTGTGGCGATTTATGTGTTTGACACGGAATCATTTGATACTCAACTTTGCACCGAAAAACAATGGTGAAAGTGTGGAAGTAAAACAAGGACAGATTGTTTCTTTGCGGTAGTGCTGCGTGGGGGGTGTCATGTTCAGAAGGGTGCAAACCTGCTTTTCTTCTTCACTAGCTGTATTGTCCTTTGTGACACTAATATTTCTCCATTAGCCGACAGTGTAATTCAGTCTGGTGTGTCTGCTTTGTGTGTCACAGTACCATTGTAGAATCTGTACAACCCTGGGCTGGGCAAGATGAAACACTGTACCCCAGAGCAAAAAGGAGCATCGTCCCTGCTCCTGTGGTAACATCTAAGAGAGGGGATGTGCTCCTGAATTATCCTGAGAAGGTTTGCACATTCCTACGTGTCAAAATTAAGAAGTATTTTAATTACTTATTATTGATTTTTGGAAGCCTCTTGGATGCATTTCTGGTCTTCTGCAAACAAGCAGGAAATGTTTGAATCTTGCAGGTCAGTGAGCAAACAAATCAGCAAGGTGAGACTAAGGGTCTTAAGAGGGATTTTTAGGCTGCATTCCTACCTTGAGAATTCATTTCTCCCATGGAACAATAACACCGAAGCTATAATGTGTTCAACTTAGTGTGGAAGCTCTTCCGTTTACATAAGCTTTTTAGTTGATGGGTTGGTTGTTTCAATTCAGGTCTGTATAGGGAGAATCTGTTGGTGAATGCAAAGCTTTATTGAATCCATCAGTATCTGTGGTGACTTTTCAATAAGGAGAGTGTAAGCAGTGGCTTTACCAATTGCAATTTAGATATGCTTAGAACAAAATGGCAGGTCATGGAATGCAAATAAAAGCGTGTATAGGAGAGGTTTTAAGTTCTCAAACTATATAACTTGGTATGAAGGGAGCTGATGCATGTTTCTGGCTATAAATCGCTATTAACCTGGTCAGCAGTGTTGAAGATTAAATGTGTGCACCCTATAGAGTGCAAGCAGGATGCTGGTAGTTTCATAAGCCCTTCCACAATTCCGAAATGTGCAGAATACCTTAAAAGCAATGTCATAAAAAGCAGCAACTCCTGGGAGATGCTGGAGCAGCTCCCTTTCAGAGATGAGTTTTCTAATGCCTGCAGTCAGCCTACAGCAAGGAGTGTAGTGACTGTGTGGCCAGATGATGTTGGAATGTGCATAACTGACACGAACGAGAAAATACTGCCTGTGGACATAAAAAATGTGAGCATATTAAAGGTTTGCTCATGTTATATGGAAAATATCAGTGTGAGATTTGTTTTGAAATATGTGTGTTCTCTTAAAGAGTAGCTAATAATATTACTGCATTTGGCATCCATTAAAGCTATGATGAAGCAGCTGCTGCATCTATGCGCTATATCAGTTATGGCAACAAATTCCTTCATTATGACAGTGAAATGGAAATGTATCATTCTTCTTGTACTAACTTTGTACAACAGAGGGTGCCTGGTGACAATTTTCTCAATGTGTGTGACATTTCCAAAACAAATTATGCTCAAGAAAACCTTGCACTGAAGTTGTCATTTATATAGCAGTCAACTCTTGTATAATGTTCACAGCTTATGTTATGAGGTGGCTACACTGTTAAAATTTTAATAAGTGGGACTGCAAAGTATGAACAGTATCGCAGCGTGACATGATTTATGGGTCCCGTTGAAGCACCTTGTAGTCTGTGTGGTGTTGTCAGTTGTCTGATGACAGTTGAGACATTTAATCACTCTATCTTCCAAATTTGCAAAATACGGAGAAGTTGTTTAACATGATTATGAGCTCTGTTCTCACCTCTTCTCTTCCCTTTATAGAAAATTGCAGGAGACACAGATGTCGACAGCCTCGAAGCTGGAAGAAGCTGAACACAAAGTTCAAGCTTTGCAAACAGGTTTGGCATCGCTTTTCTGACCTCTAGCAGTGATTAGACTGGAGGTGGGAGGATAGAGATCGTGAAATGTATCAAGACTGTGTGAACCAGCTCTTGGAAGTGCAAAGATCCAACACAGCTTAAATGTGCTTTGTGCATTGGACTTTCTTTGGGGCTTCACACCTTAAGTCAGCGCTTGTGTTGCAGCCAGTCTATTGGTAAATACAGTGGACAGGGCCAAGCATGAGGCAAGTAAAGTGTTAGAGCATCACTGCAATTAAATCAAACCATGGAACTTCTCATGTATGTTGTGTTTTGATATGGTTTCACACATTTCTCATCTATGATAAACACGTGTAGTGATCTGGGTTCAGTACAAACCTAGTTTCTACCAGTGTGTCTTGCCTATTGCTACGACTTGCTTACCATTAATACTCATCTCTCCATACTTAGAGATTCCAGGTCTGGACACATTTTGTATAGTTTCATATGAGAACACAAGAAATTGTATTACCTGAATTACTGCAGTAAATATTTCAAATTAATAAGCAGTTTAGCCAGCTTAATAGAAATTAATAATGTCTAGCTTTGTTGATCAGAAACTGGAAAATCTGCAGTGTAAAAGAAATAGCTTAAGAAATTGTGAAAAATCAAATCTGTGTTTTTTCTAAGTCATAATGGTGCCTGGGTAGAGAGATAAAGCAAAGAATTTTTCATCAGGAAGTGTACAGCTTTATTTGTGGCTGAATAAAAGAAAATGAGAGTAGTCTTTTTGCTTTTCACTGCTGTCACAGTGCTGTAATGCTTCATGTTTATGCCTTTTAGCCTTGGAAAAAACCAGAACAGAACTATTTGATCTGAAAACAAAATACGATGAAGAAACTACTGCAAAGTAAGAATTCGCTGTTTTCTTTCTATGTCTTCCTTCAGGGTATCACTGCTTTTTTGTTTTGTGTCTGTCTGCTGGAGACAGACGAAATGGAAGAGGTTCAGGAGTCTGAATTTGTTGGAAAACATGGTCATAATTTGGCCTCCTATAGAGAGATTATTAGTTTTCATATTTTCTTCCACCCAACGAGATGCTTTTCCTGGCACACATGCTCCTGCATTCCTAGTTTCATTCTTAGGTGCTGTGTCTCTTGTGTATAATATATACTGTGTACCTCTGATACTGTGCGTTTCTTTGATTTTATTTAGAAACAGGGCAGTTTCAGAAATAAGATATTTACTGTGATCTTCCAACCTTGCTGAAAATGAAACTTAGTTTAGTAAAGGATTTCTCTTTCACTGTTAGGCACCCGGCATCTTTCTGCTTTTGGGGGAACAGTCATCACTCTCTCAAATTCACCCCAAATTACTGAATAGCATTTTATGGTGGAATTTTCTTGTTTTCAAGCAGAACATGAAGGTAGCCTCAAAAATATATATCCCTGTCTTCTTAATGGCTACTGTTTCCAATTATCCCCTGGTTTTTCTAACAATCATTGCAGGAAACAACAAAAGAGAGACAGACTTCTGCTGTTTTTCTTTGAACCCTTCATATTTAAGGAACGTTAGTAATGAGAAGGAATTCTCATGATCAGCAGTATTAAGCCCAAAGAATCGTTTCTGTGTCTGGAAATGAGATGGGAAAGAAGCAGCCATTTCAGATGGGTGTCCCTTGGCTTGCTGTAAAGGCAAGGGTTGGAAGACACACATCATGTCCCTGTGGCCACTGCCCGCATCCTGCAGAGGCCCAGCTTCAGCCCCATTTCCAAGTAGGCTGGTGATGAGGCGAACAGAGAGAAAAACCCTTGCTCCTGCCCCTTACCACCCGTTCTGGTACAGGGTATACGGTTAAGAGGAGGCTGTTGGCTGTCTCTGTATTGGGGCAAGAGAAACCATAGCCTAGGCTTGATGGAGGAAGGAATAAACATGGTCTTGGTGTAGCCGGTAGGTAAGTGCTTTCTGGTGTGGCTCATGGCAGTCTAGGTAATAGAGGTTTTTCAAAGCTAGTCAAATTGGCAACAAATTTTAATGTCTTAGCATATGGTTCTATGGTTATTGAGGATCCAATTCCCAACTGAGTACATGGAGAACTTGGAGATTACAAAATTCAGTCCATAGTAGTTAAGAATCAGCACTTGGAGTCAAAACACCTTTTATGTGATTCAGGAAAATCTTTTAGGTAAATTTGGGGTTTGCTCTTTAAGTGCAGTTTCCTTTGAGTTCCATATAAAGGGATCAGAAGTATTTTTGCTCCCTCATTGATTTCCTCCTTCTCTAACAGACACATCCTAATGATGTTTCTGATGGAGCCTTAAATTAGTGCAGATTGCCTCTATTTTTTTTCCTGCACGTAACTGATGCTGGCAGCTCTGTTGCTGTTATTGTGTCTTGCAGTCGCTTCTGTGGGAACAGTCAGAGATCAGGACTCAGTGGTAATAGGCACTGAACCTAATAACCCTTCACCCTTTTTAATGTTTTTATTTGCAGAGTGCTGCATTTTTTCATACTGTGGCCCGAAATACTGGAATTTATCTTATACTGGACAAAAAATTGACTCTCAAATGTTTGTTTGCATTTCTAATGCGTTTCATTGTGTCAGGGAGATTCACACGGAAATATTTCATATGATCTTGAATACGATTCTTAACTAATATATAAAGAATGACATAAAATTAGTAGCATCTGCAGTAACAAAAAGTTTATTGTATTCTGTAGCAGAACAATTACAAAGGCTGGGTCTAAAATACAGTGATCGTGGAACTGAATCCTGAAGCAGACATTAAGCATGTACTTTATCTCCCAGACTAATGTGCTGTGAAAACAAACTTGTAGGACCTAATAACAGAAGAAATATTTTATCATTGTTTTGGATATTTATGGCAGGAATAGTGCTTGCATAACAGCAGTCATCTGTGGAGTTTGTAGCCTAGATTTTGCAATATGGAAATCTAGAAAAACATGAAAAGGGAACTGAATGTAGACAGTGAAATTGAGTCATCTATTTTAATTGTAAAAGCTGGGAGAAAGGCTGAAGAAACACCAATAAAAATGGTGAAAGACAGTTTGATTCTTTTCTACAAAGAGCTCCTCCTTTGATCTAAGGCTGAAAAGCTACTTGTATTGCCAGTTTTAATTTTCTGTTTTAAAAACATGTGATTTTTATCTTAGGCCAGAATTGTTGGGTTTACAGACGCTTCTTTGGTGCAGATGAATTGAGTGCCTTCAGGAAAAAAAAAGATAATTGTCAATTTTTTAAAGCTAACAGTGCTTTAAAGATTTTCAGTTGTGGAATAAAGCTGTCTTTCAGCTGCTGGTAACTTTGAAAACCTTTCAAGCAGCAACAAAAAATAGAAGCAAAAGAAATACACAGTAAATAGTCTTCGTATCAGCATTAAGGGGTCTGGATTTTGTCCTGGCAACTGGTTCTTGTGATCTTAAGGTTGGAAATCGTCGTGTGAACTTGTTTGTTGATCAAATGTCCTGCTCAAAGTATGTGCAAAGTGAGGTACAGAGGGACCATCAGAGCTTGATGCTAGCAAGGATCTTCAAATGGGAGCAGCTGCTGAAGTTGAAGTCTTCAGTCAAATCAGCTTCTGTCATCCAGTGTATAAAAATTGCCTTTCCCTCTGCCAGCGAGCAGGTACTGTGTGTGCAGCAAGAGCAGAGGTGCTGTCCCAGCCCTTCCCATCCCACCGGTACCCTGCATGCAGGGGCTGAAGGTGTTAATGACAAGAAGAAGTTTATTATGTGCAGTCAGTGCAGTCTGTCAGCTGGAATATCAGAAGCTGAATTTGACAAGATGGCAGCAGCAAAGTTTTCCATGTGTAGGCTTGAAGTAAAATGTAATTAGCCTTTATGTGCAGAACAAGGATCCATTGATGAATACAGCTGGTCTTTGTTTTTTTTCTGTCATTGAGTGTGGGAGGTAAAAGTGTTCTTCTTCATGTTTATTAATACAAGATTCCTTAGACAAATGGCAAGCACAGTTTAATATTTGTTGGAACACAGAGAGGCTTGCCAAAACAGTTGTTGTGTAAGAGGATTTCAAGGTTTTCAGATTATAATCATCTCTGGGTTAAATAAATGAATGATTACTCTGCCTTTTTCAATTAAAGAGGCACATCCACTCTTGAGGCCTGATACTGATTTTGCTTGCTGTCCCACACGTTTCTATCAGCAAACCTGGATTTAACCAACACTAATGAGTTTGATCTGGAGATTCTGTCAGAGCTGGAACTGAAAAGCAAATTCAGACCGGAGTTTCAGGAAAATTAAGGGTTGTTGGATACTTTTTCCTTCTCCTGCTGCAACAGACATTTTTTTTCTTTCTTCTCTGTAGAAAAAGGAACGTTCTTGTTTGCATCTCCTTAGTTTTCTGGGGACAAAATGTTCTCCTTCCTAAAATCTCTCTTTTACTTCTGGTTTGCTGCAGAGTCCAAACAAGTGTTTGGGATTCCCAGCTGAGCGGTTAATGTTCCCAGCCAGAAGGCTTCAATTCCAGTTTTAGATCAATTCCAGAGCCACCTCTTCAGTCCGACCCCTCCTCTCCCCCCAACCTAAATGAATTCTAATTGGAAAAGGATCTTGGGTTGTAGCACATACAGTAGGCTTGTTACATTACTGTTAACATGTGGGTTGAGGCTCCCTGCCTTTGATGAAAGAAAATATCGGATTTCACTGAAATGCTACATTTTCACCGGGAAATGTTAAGTAGTCTTGGGAGGATTTTAGGTACTTCCCCCCACTCCTGCAGTAAAAAACCTTCATAAACAACACAAAGCAAAAACTGTTTAGGTTAAGGTTGTCAGTCAGAGCAGCTCTGCTACCAGCTTTGTTACCTCTATGAGTTTTTGTTCTAAAAGCAGTGTCTGCACACAAAATGCAGTGGAGATGTTAATGTTTACTGTTCATCCTAAACCAACTACTTCCAGTAACTTGGAGGAAAAATATTTTGCCTTCCACTCTGTGAAGCAGAGAATTGTTCTTTCCCTGATTAGACTCATTATTTTGCCACCACAGCTAAGGCTGACACAGGAGGGCACAGCCGTGTCGCATCATTAAGGCTGTACACTGATGCAGTATTGCAAATTACCCCACTGTATAGCTCCAGCTGACTTATTTTAATCCTGGGCTGCATTTAATGAAAACTAAATCTGGAAATGAACAGAGCAGCTGATGAAAGTGTGGTCTGCGAGTTGGCAGTCCCTGCTTTACAATAAAGGGGAGTTTTCCATAGTTTTAGGGCCTGAATGGGGAAACTTGACTCCCAGGATTTCAATATTGGTGTTTAATACTCATTTTTTTGCAGTGGTCATAAACCCTCGTCAGCAAGGCTGGGGCTGCTGGGATGAGCACCATGCAGGGATCTCTTACAAAGGCTATTTCTGTCCTAAAGAGCTTACAGCGTGATGCCATCACGATGTAACAGAAGTTAATGAAAGAAATAGGTAGAAGCTCAGGAGCAGGAGGACAAAGTAATGCCTATTTCCATCCCTGTATCCTGCTTGAAAATAAATCCTCAAGTAATCTGCACAGAGGTGGGTGACAGATGGGGAGTGCTGGGGCAGAGGTAGGCGATGGTGTCAGGGAGGAAGAGACAGCAGGAGAAACACAGCTCCTTAGCTTACCTGCACTCAGGCATGAGGGCACTCCAGTCTCCAGTGTGGGGAAAGGAAGAGGATTTGTGGATTTTACACCAAAAATACAGTAACAGCAGGGCATGTCTGTGGTTTTTGGCTGTTTGGGTTGAAGAGTGCTTCTCTTCATTAGCTCATTTTACTCATTATTGACCAGACCTATTCTTCAGGCTTCAAGGTAGAATGAAGTTTTAAAGATGTGGCTTTCTGTGTGGAAGGGGTGTTGGGTTGGGCTTGAAGACATAGGGTCGGTAGTTTTATAGAATTCATGAAGAATTTCTGCTTTAAGTTATATGATGAAATTGGAGTTCAAGTATTCATGTAAAATCTTCTGTTACATTGGGGCGAATCTCAGTTAACTTGGGCTTCAGGGGAATAATTCCCAATCTACAGCGAGAATTGAATTTGACCTATGAATTATTTACTTTAATTTTTTTTAACAAACCTTTCCTGTTGAAGTGCTTCCTGGTACCAATACATCACTTCTCAAATGTTTGGAGTCTTCCATTTTGACTGTGCTCAGGGTCAAACTGAATAAAAAATAAAGTCATGCTCCCTCCAGCATCACATAATTACCGTGATAGATGGTCTCAAACGCTGCTTCCCCCCATTGAGCATGAAATACTGTAGTTAGGGTGATTGTGTTGTACATGACATGAAATAGCTTCTATTTGCTGTGCCTTTAAGGTCTTAAAGTTTCCTATTTCCTGTTCTTTTGATGAGTCATTAACTTCTAATGCTGGTCCCTGGAATCATTGCTGTATTTAAAGTCATTTCCCTAAAAACAGGAGGTGGAGAACTTCATAAACCTTGTCTGTTACAGTTTTTTTTGTTCTTAAATTTCTTAGTCTTACCAGAACATCTCTGCATTTTACAATATGAGAGATTTGTTTAGAGTTGTAACTGTGCCTTATGCAAAAGTCAACAGCCTGAAAGTCACTCTGTAGCATTAATAATTTGCTTAAAAGCCTAGAAGTGAAGGTGAATGAAAATACTTTGGAGATCTGCTGCTTATTTTGATCTAAAGCCCTTGTGTGAAATAGGGCTTGAAAGCTCATGTGCAAACCAACCTGTTCTATCAAATTTCTGCTTCCAGGATAGTATGATGTGGGGACTGAACAGCAGCATTACTGTAAACCCCTTGTCTTTGTGAATTGCTGAGTGCATTATTGAATTGCTGTAAAGTGTTGTCATTAGTCTTTACTTTTGGGTAGGGAAACTGAGGCATGGCTATAGTGCTCAAAGACAGCAAGTGTGGTCTTGGCTGGAGCCTGGAAATATGCAGACATGAGGCTCATAAACCATCAACTTTTTAAAAAATTATTATTTAATTCTAAGGGTGCATTTCTGACATTTCTAAAAGAAGCATTTAGAGTTTGTAGGTCTTAGTGCTGGAGCTGGGCTCTCTTGTCTCTTGTTAGACCTGTAATGCTTGCGGTTAGCTCAGGTAACTCTTTGATAGCACAAGAGGTGCCCTAGGTCCTTTCAGGGTATTTTTGTTTTTTAATCTCAGGTGAGACTGTTCAGTTCCTTTTTCTAGTAGAGCCTAAAAGCTGGTGTTATTTAAGAGCCCAAAGTAGGGAAAAAATAGCCTTAGGGTATTCCAACATACTCTAGTCATCATCCTGTTACCTGTAACCTTGGGTTGACATGAGATCTTTAGTTGGAAACCTTTAAGTAAATGCAAAGTACTGTATTAAAGGCTCTTATGCTGCTGTGCCAACCATGCTGTTGGTCATCCTGACCACAGCTGCAACCACAGCTTCTTCCCAGGCATGAAACTGCATGGAAGCGGCTGCAGGGTGCACAATGTGTGGGTCTGCATGAAATCACAAGGGGCAGAAGCATCCCTCTCCTGTCTGTTCCCACTTGCTCTCACTAGAGCCAGGCCTCCTCAGGCTATTGCAAGCTGTTGTAATCCACTGAGCAGAGAGACCACAAGCACGTTCCTACAGTCCAGCCTACCAGCAGGAATTGGCTTTTCCTGCGAGTCCAACAAAAAGGGCAAAACAGTTTTATGAGCCATCTTGCCATGGTAGCTCATTTTATCTGGAACAGCTGAACTCTGTAAAGTGCTTGTGAGGGCTTTGTGAGGAAGAAGAGGAGCAAGTCACAGGGAAGAAGCATCCTTCTTGCAAAGGCTCATCTGCCCCTCAGTGTGAACAAGGTCTTTGGGCTTCCATATCCCAGTCAGCTGAGCTTGGTTTTCAGACAGCCCTTTCATGTACATCTACGCGTTGTAATAGTCTAATTTCTTTGAATGCAAAGTAGTAAATCAACAAGTTATTTTGGTACAGCACCACTTTCTTTTGAGGCCCTGTGTTAGAGAGCAGGGGGAGCACGTGGTGCTGCTGTGGCTCCTTCAGCACAGCCACCGCTGGGCTGGGATCGTGGGGAAGACAATCAGGATAAATCCTTGCATTATCAGAAACAGTTCATCTCTTTTCATCGGGACTTGCCCCGTGTAGTACACAGGGATACCTATTTCCAATCACAAAGCAAAGCTCTCCATCAGGCTCTAAGTGGAGCTGGCAGTTACTGCAGTAGTCATCCCTACCTAGCTACACACTTACTGTGTAGGCTTTCTTTACTGGCATTTACTTGAAACTCTCCTTGTGCTCTATAGATGGATTCCAGCTGCTTTTCCCACTCCCACGCGATGACAGTGCAGGCAAAAAAAAATGAGTCACAAAGTGTGTTGTGCTCCCTCATTTAATGGAGAGAGATGGCTCTCCTGAACAAGAATGGAATTTCAGGAAGCTTTGGAAGATCCCAAGCACTAAAACTATCCTGAAAAATGGTCTTTTCCTTCTGCCTTTACTTTCTTCCCCTTTGGAAAGGTACACATTTACTGTGGGAGCTGGTGGACCTGCTTTCCCCTGTGCCCCCTTGTTTTATACAGACAGCTTTCACATTCATCCAGTGTGATTTGTTTGCCTGTTCCAAGAACAGGAAGGTGTGTGCCATCGCAGGCACTGGCTGTATCTGGCACAACCCTCATGGAAGTATCCGTGTGCTGTTTCCTCATTAGGCATGTTTTCAGCACCTCGTTGAATTGTATACCTAAATGTGTCTGATCCCATCCCTGCCTTAAGATGTTGCTATCATGCCACAGCTATAAGCCACCTTACTATGGAAACAAGTGGCATTATCCTCTTCACAGTGGCTTTAAAAATAAAAAGTATTCCTAGTTTGTATTATCCATTAGTACTGCTGGTGTTGGGAAGTTTGGGGTGTTCGTATTACTCAGGGTAAAGACTACAGAATGAAGTCCTGTGCCTGCATCTCTGTACAGGTGGTCCCTGATGCTTTCACAAAGGCTTTAAAACCTTTGGCAGTTATTTCTCCTGCCTATTCCCGCTGATAATCTTTGACTTCCATTTTAACCCTTATCCTTGATTCCTATGATGGAAGCAGAGCTGAGAGGGAAGCGTCTGTTTTGGCATTCTGTGCAGGAGTCACCCTCAGCACTTGCACCTCTCTGCGTGTTCCCTGGCTGCAGGAGAAAAGGAGATTTTAGTCTGCAGACTTGAGCAGTTTTGGCAGGGATGCAGCCATGAAACAGTGACCCAGAAACAGTGACATTCCCAGTAAATTAGAGGCTTCTCTGGGAAGCAGTTGCAACTTGGAGCAGCTCAGGGTGCAGACTGGCTGTACTGCATGTGGATGTCAGAGAAGCCTGTCCTGGCTGATTCAGCCCCTTCTGATCACCCCAGAGACATCACTTAATGAGACCCAAGAAATATTGTCTCATTTACATGTCCTCTGATCTCAGTTAACAGACAATAATACCATGTGGGATTGCAGTTTTGTGTCACAGAGAGATTCTCATGTGATGAAATTGAATCTCCTTATTTTGATTTCATTCTTTTAAAAGATAATGCTTCACTGAGTAAGTTTTTAAAAAGAATATCTTTGAATAAGAAACTGAGGACCCCAGACATAAGGAGCTATGAAACAAGATTGGGCGCTAAGTCAGGGATTTGGGAAAGAAAGATGTTGGACAGCCCATGGAGCAGAAGGGGCAAGGCAGGATGGTGCAGGCATTAAACCAAAGAAAAACAGTAGACAACATGCAGGCCTGTTAATAACTTCATTAGCATTCATGTAAAGCTTTGAACAAACAAATGCATTTACAGTCCTGTAAGCCTGATATTATTAATCCTTAACATTTATCTGGTGTGTTTCTGCAGGAGCAGACCATAGGAAAGGCTGCGATTCTGTGCCTGTGACAGCCTTGTCTCCCATTTCTGTAACAGGTTGAGAAACTGAGTCCCAGGGAGATTGATTGGGGATGTGATCAGTGTTACAGGAAGGATCAAAGCTAAGCAATCAAATCACTGGATAGAAGAAAGGACTGTTTCTTCCCTTATTTTGCTTAGATACAGCTTCTTAGTGCCCAGAATAAACCCTAGCTGATTGAATCTTGCTTGCAAGCTTTAAATGCCTGTTAGTAACAGACTTTGAACAAAAATCAGATTTGACTGAAGCACTGCCTTAGAGTTACCAATCTTCTGCAGCAGTTTTTCGGTGCCTTGTAATAGATGATCTTTGGATGCCTGTGATCACCAACTATACAGCCTGTCTTCATTCTTTCCCTCAAACTAATGAACTATCAACTGAACAGTGTATTTTTTTTCCCTCCCCCCAGTACAATTTTTTATTTGTGAGGGGTTTTAGGCTAGTCTGGACTTGATTTGTTTTGTGCTGGCTACCAGGCATAAATCTCTTCAGTTCCCTGTGGACTGCACTCGCTGGATGATAAACCTGCCCTCCTACACCTCCTCCTGGATGAACTCCTGCGGTTGAACCACTCGTAACCTGGATTGCTGGGATGAAGTCAGTCTGGTTTCCAGCTATACTAACAAGCATATACATTCACACACACACACACACACATATATCTATATATGTGAAAAGAATACAGAGGGAGTGCTACAGCAACTTTTGTCCAGTGGCTTACATTTTCTTCCTTTTCCCTCCTTTGATTCAAAAGGATTCATCGCTAAGAAAAGTGAATCTTTCTATTACAGTTGGTGCTAAGCAGAGTTGCAGGAGAGGATTGTGAAACGGGTGACTTTCTTTGCATGGTTTCCTCTAGAAACTGTATTTACTGATGTTTCATTTCCTGTGTGTTTCCCCATTTGTGGTATGTGGATTATTAACCTGCCTGAATACAGTGGTTATAGCGGGCAGATAACCTGAGGGGCACATATGGCTTTCATAAAAACAGAACACCCATTTCCATCGTTGTGAACCATGTCGTCTACCAGTTGGGTTGCCATAAATTGCAGTGAAATGCACACAGCCTTAACTAATAGTGAGGGGGTGCATAACTTAACCAGGGAGTAAATAACCAGCTTAATAAATCTGAATTCTCTCTTTGCTGGAGATACTTCAGGGAAAGCGGGAGCAATTTCTACAGCCTGCTCTCCCACATGGTCATGGGAATGTGAAGGGTAAGTGGAGTTGTTCTGCAGAGGGGTTCCTATACCCTGCTCCGTGTTTCACTCTCTGTGTTTGGGAATCTCTGTCTCATGTAGAACAAGCACAGAGCACTGCCAAGCAGCTGGGTTTGCAGCCAGAGTGCCCAGCATCCTTGTTCAGGGCCGTCATTAAAAGATTTCATGAAACAGCCTTAAAAATGAAAAGTTTCCTTTCTGAGAGAGAGAGAGATAATTGAACTCATTGATTTGTTTCACGGTTTGTTTGCCCTTTCATTCCCTTCCTGAGGTGCTGTTTGTTGAGGAATGTCTCCAATTGCCAGAAAGACAGTGGGGTGTCTAATATTTCCCCGCCAGCTCTCCTTTCAGCCAGAGCAGAGTACTGTGGCAAGCCTACGATATGAATTTTTAATGCAGAACTTTATAACATAGCCCTTGCAGCACGGCTGCACTACTCTCTGGAGCTTTCAGATTTAATGCTCTGATGAACAGAGCACAGACTTGGGGCATTCGACAGCAGTTGGAATTAACCCCTACATTACCAACTGCGCAGCAGTTAATTTCCCTGTAGATTAATACAGACATGGCAGGAAAGATTCCAGATACTCTAGCACTGGAAAGCGTATCAGAATAACTTGGAATTTGACTCCCCAATTTATCTGTGATGTATTTTCCCTTTTTTGCTAATAATGGGAATTTTTGAGACTATCTAATCAATGGTGATGCTGTTATTCTGTAGTGGATAAACTAACACTGTCTTGTCTACTGCCTGATCTGTGATAATGGCCCATGCTGGTAGGATAGCTGTCCAAAAAGGGGGGGAAATTAAATTAGCTTTGTAATTCATCACAGTAAATTAATTTGCCATAGGAATGTTCTTCCAGATTGTATCATTTATTTGCTTATGCCATGAATCATGGATAATCTATCTGAGGGTATTTTGCTCTATTTGGTGTGAATGTTCGTACTAGTCCATCACCCTGTTTACCTAGTGAAAAGTGTCTAGCCCAGTAGTGTAGGTAAGTATTCCAAGTTATGACTCTTCAGGGCATTAGCACATGTTTGTCAATGCTGAATTTCAGCTGCTTATTCACCTACCTTGGGTTAGTGTCTGGACTTTTTGCTCTTCTACAATCCTGATAAAGACAACTCTGCTTTACTGCAGTTAGTGCCACTGTGCTGTTCATCAGCTTTTCTAAACCATCCCTTTACTTATTAACAATACAAGTGCTCATGTGTTATCTGGAGGAATATTACTCTCAAAATCCTTTAAAGTTTGGCTGTGTAGGCTCTGGGTTTTTCATACCTGGTTTTTTTTGGTAGCAGAGCATGTCACAGTCAGGACTGGTCTTGTCAGGGATCTTGGCAGGATTTTGTCTAGAAGACTGCAGCATTTATAGGTTTAACTTTGATAATGGAGAAGGAGTCTGATGTATTTAAAGTGTGATAGGACTGGTGTAAGCTGGAGAGAATTAGATGGGACATGGAACATGCAGAGGTGTTAATGGCATTCCAAAGAAAGACTTAGCAAGGAGTTTGTATTCTGGTGATGTTAAGCCATTTGCCTTGAGCCCTTGGAAACGAGAAATGCAAGTTGTTCTTCACTGATACCACAGAAGTACATTTACACTTTTTAATCATAAATCAGCATCTCTGCTTTGGTGAGACATTTACACATTTGTTTCAGATGAAGTCCTTTAAGCAGCTTGTCTTATTGATTATAGACTCAAGATTGTCTTTACTTCCTCCACTGTTATTACTGACTCATGAGATTAAGGTTTTCAAGGCTCGTTACTAAATGCAGAGATCCCATTGTTCCATTCAGTAGATCTAGGCATCTATTACATAAAAAAGCACTGTATTTTGATAGAAAACTCAGTTTCAGCCTGTCTAATGTAAAGGACTCTCCTGTTTTCATGGGCTGTGCTTGTAATTAGCCCTACATCTTATTTTTGTTGTGTCAAGCACACTACCTACAACAAGGCTGATGACTCAGTTTTGCCATATGGAGAAAGGGCACATGGGGTAAGGCAAGACTTTATTAATGTGGATAGTCTTTCAGTCCTTGGATAGAAAAGTGGAAGTGCTGTTCTGATGCTTGCATTGTAGCCTGTAAAAATAAATGTACATAAATAGAAGCACATAAAATGTATTTGCTGACCATTCATTTGAACAGTGCCATCCATTAGGTCATTCTGTGATGAATAGAAATAGTCTTCTTTCCTGGAGACCACACCAAAGGAAAAAAGATGCATTCAGTATCAGTCATAGTAATAATGCTGCTATTACCACTGACTGCCCCATAGCATGGACACTCACTGGAGTGGGCAACTTTAGTCATTACAGCATTTTTCATTGTTTTACCTATGTGGTGCTTTAATGTGGGAGTCTTGTGCTCTCACTGGGCCAAAGTGGAAATATTTATTTAATGAGTTGTAGCAGATTTTTATATGCATAGTGGTAGAGGAGCGTGACTCACAGGAAGTAAAAGGATCAACAAATCCAGTGTGTTTAACTGTTTCCAGTTCCTTGTCACTGTCCTTCCCATCTAGGGGAAGGGAGTGAAGGCTGCAGAGGAGCAGTCTCCCAACCTGAGTTCCAGAGATGCCTCTGCCTCATGGTCCTTGTCTTGACCCAAATCCTAGTGATAAGCAACTGCCCCAAGATTTTTAATTATAGATATTGAGATATACAGGATCTGAATCAGGAGCCTGTGTCTGGACTTGCTCAAAGTAGGAATTAATACATGTTCTACTTCGAAAAATGCAAGTAAATGACTTGAATGGCTTACATTTCCGGGGCAGAAGTTGAAGTAGCTAAATTGCAGCAGGTTGCATAATATAGGTGTCTCTGAAGAAAGAAGTAAGGAAGTATTCCTCAGTAACATACAGTAGCACTTTTAATAACTTCACAGTCCTGAGTTGGTTTGGATTTGTGGAGCCAATAGGGAAATGTGCATTATTAGCATTGCAACTTGCCATCTGAGTGTGACAACAAACAACTCCTGCTATTTGAATGCTAACGACTGACAAGTCATTTGGTAGAGCTGTTTGCCAGTTCAGTGGCTTAAGCAGCTTAGTTTTAATTAAACAGGAGCTTCTGTGAATGATACCAGAGAAAATAATGTTCTACTTAAAGCTGGGTTGTTCAGCGCTGTTCCTAACTTGCTGAAGATACCAGCACTTCTCTGTCTCAGCATTCAGCAGCTTCATTGTCTGCCACTTCATATGCAGAATTTGTTTGCAACAAAGCTCCTTTCAGGGTGTGGATGAGCCTTAACCTCTTAGTTAAGTGCAAACTCAGCCTTGCCTTAGTGACACCAGTTGTTCTGAGGACAGGAAGAGCTCTATCCCTGGACTGCAGCTCCAGATGTGTTTCATCACAGAAGTGCGTAGGCTGGGAGATCCTTCACCCTGTGCCAAAGGGCTCCAGGAGAAGGGGACTGGGAGCTTATTATATAGGTGTAACAGTAGTGCCTGCTGTCCAAAGGTGCACCTAACATGAAGACAAAGCGACTGTCAACCTGTTGTAGAAGGGAAGAGGGAGTTTTGGTGGTCTGTCTGAAGCTAATTACGTGGAGAGTAAGTGACTGTCAGGAAAAACAATCCTTTCTTTTGCATATCATTTCCTAGATCCTGGAAGTTAGAAACCAGTTTCTGTTGGATAGTTGTGTTGGAGGTGGTAGCTGTCATCTACAGGAATCATTTTACTAGTTCCAGAATGAGAGTTTGGTGGGGAACAACAGAGGAGGGTGGCATTGTTACTTGAAGACACAGTTCCTTTTCTTAATCATGCTGCTTTTCAACTGATATCTTTTTTATAACATCTTTTTTATTTTACAAGGATCCATGGCGTGGGATCACTGTATTCTTTGGCTGATGTTCTTTGCTTTCTCAAAGAGAATGGTGTAACGTGAACTTCTGCACAGCAGATGAAGATTTAACACTTGGACTTTTTCAGATTAGACCTGTAACATCATGTGTAGACAACTGATTGTAAATGGCCTGGATTTCAGAGTTGTTCCTTTTGATTTCTGGTATCTAAAAATGTCAGCCACAGCACTCAGTTTCCTGCTACCTGATCCCTCTGTGTGCCAAGAGCTGTGAGCTCCAAATAAGTCAAGATACTTTGCAGGAATTTTTCTATCCTTATTTCTCTGTTTCATTTCTCTTCCTCTTCAGTTCTCACATTCTACAAAAGCTTTTGAATTTGTGGCAGGTTATGCAAAATCTGGACTCTTCATTAGGGACTGTAGTGACAGGACAAGGGGTAACGGGTTCAAACTGAAACAGGAGAGGTTTAGATTGGATCTAAGGAAGAAATTCTTTCCTGTTAGGGTGCTGAGGCACTGGAATGGGTTGGCCAGGGAGATTGTGAGTGCTCCATCCCTGGCAGTGTTCAAGGCCAGGCTGGATGAAGCCTTGTGTGCCATGGTTTAGTGTGAGGTGTCCCTGCTTATGGCAGGGAGGTTGGAACTGGATGATCTTAAGGTCCTTTCCAACCCAAACCATTCTGTGTTAACAAAACTAAGGAGGCAACCAGAGGGTTTTTGAGGTTAAGAAGGTAATAAAAATCTAGAATGCACAAGGTTTAGTTCAAGTTGTGCTTACTGGGGCAAATATATGCCATCTTGAACTAGAACCTCTTGAGACTGATAACAGCCTAGCATTGTCTGATTTATTTAATGATATTTACATGAAATCAGATACAATCATCAACAGAGAGCTTTGTGAGCAAATTGAATGGAAGCATTACTCAACAGAATTTCTGGCTTTGATGATAGATAATATACGGTAAGCTTTAAAGCTGCTGGGTTTAGCTCAATAGCAGGCCATCCACAAAGGAAGTGGGGGCCAGAAGGCTGCTGCTATCTATGACTTCTCCTTTCAATCCCTGCTTGATAAATAGATGTCCAGAGCCCCTGCCACCAAGCCTGAAGGACATTGTTCATTAGTGGGAAGTGCGTACCCAGGGGCAGGAAGGAGTGACCTGTGCTGCTGTTTGTTTAGGAAGATAAGTGATGGTCTCCATGTGGGCATGTTTGGAGAAGGAAGTGTTTCCGTGTTCTCACTCCAGGCTCGGGCTGTCCTGCCGGTGGGGCCCACCCTCTGGTGCTCTGGTCTTCACCACATCATGCACAGATTGAGGCAGAAAAGTCCTTTTTTGAACAAGGAACTTGAACCCGTAACTGGGGGCTACTCAGTTCTGTGTACATAAGCCTCTTTTAGTTGAATAAAATAAACAGCACATTAGTATTTGTTTACAAGACATGGGTGAATGAATTGACTTCTATGCTCCTATTTCATTAATTATTTGGGGGAAATGCTGATAGTTTATTAAAAGTAGAACTGTAGTCACAGCAAGCGGGTAAGGATTAAAGTTGTGGCTTTGAATATTGCTGGCAAGAAATATGCACACAAAGAGGCACATAGTGAATAATCAGCAGAGTTTGGTAGTTACTCCAGTTTGTTGTCACTTCCATTAATCAGCACTCTTGCCTTGGCTTTGCATATGGGTGACTGCCTTAAAATATGCTGTGACTTTCTGTGCATTCACTCATCATGACTCCTTCTCTAACACTGATAAAGGTACAGCATCAATAAAGATACAGCATTGTTGTTCTAATCATGCAGGTATCTGGAGCTCCCAAATCACGCATTATGGTCTTTCATCATCTTAGCAAATCAAGGAGATGTTGCCAGTCACAAAAGGAAGATAATACAGAGACGTTCTCAATGTCATGTGCTTCAGAGCTTATGTTATAAAACAGTTTATCCCTTTTTTTCCAGAGCTATCTACTTTTAAGGGCTTTGTTTTGTATGCGGTTGCGAATACAGTTGCTGCATGCATTAGTCATTTACAGTACTTCAGATCCCGTAGCTATTAAATTGTTAACATTTGGAGCCAGCTATAATTATCTTTTATTATTATTATTTTAATGGGCATAGTGCTTTCTTTCTGCTCTAACTTTTGCTAAACACTTGAGGGACCTTTAAGGTATCTGTGCACTGAAGCAGCAGTCAGTCTTTGATTTCAGTTCATACTGTTTGTTTTCTTCTCTTTCTAAAATGCCATGATCGCTAAGTTTTTGTCTGCATGTTGTAAATGTCTAAAATAGACCCTGAAGGCCTGACCTTGCAGAATCACCATCTTCCATGACTTCTTTGCATTCAGCATCTCAGAGGGCAGTTGCAGCCGGAGACCCTCACAGTATGAAACAGCTCTCTAAACCTGACACAGATACCAGTGGGTATGGTTGCTTGTTGGTTTTGATACCTAAAACAATGCAAGAAATGGTAGTTACCAGTGTTAATCACTGGCTATTCTACTAAACATTCTTTTTACTCATGTTCCATCAAGGAACAGGGAGTTTCTTTCACTTTTATGAAGGCTGTAAACCAGCCCTTAGTTTAACTGTTGGTTTTTCTGATGCCTTACTTGAATTTTTCCATATCTGAAACCATAAAAGCTAGAGGTGCTTGACTTCAACATTGACTGCACTTTTTCCCTAGTGTTTATTGTTTGTGGGGGAAGCTGGAGGGAAGGAAAGATGATCATGTTGATGGCAGTGTTGTTCACATCTGGGGGACTGTCCATGGACAGACATTTCTTTGAGCTTCTAATTAAGATACTGTGGATTCAGAAATGGTGGAAGGCTCTTAGCTACGCACAGTGTGGCCAGTCAGGCTGCAGGAGTATTAAGTGAGCTCTGTGTCGCTGGTCTAGATCAGTGATTTTCTGTGTGTTCTGCAAATTCCTGCAATTCCACTGGTTATTGCTAAGAGATCACAGAAATAACCGTGAAAGGCAACTAGTCATAAACTGTAAATGTGCTGTACTCCTGTTTCATCCTTTGATGGAAAACTCCAGGTAGTCTGAAAGTTAAAAAGGTTAGAAATCACTGTTGTAGGTCCCTGGTGTATAAGTTGAGCTGGGACTTGATCTTTTTAACCCTGTTGGATAACTATCCGTAGGACAGCAGTGACTTTCTTGTATTTTCTCTATCCATTGCTTTCATACTGCCATACTCGTTGCAGTTTTAAATATCCAACGTCTTGATGTTAAACGTGTCGGACCAGCTTAACTCATCAGAAAACCATTTCAGCAAGGGCTTGTAGCTGATAATGGTGTACTTTTGCCCTCTTCACTGCAAGACAGTGCCCACTAAATATAGCAGTGAGCTTTCTTTGATTACGTAACAGCTCTATCTGTCTGTACTCTGATTAAATAATCTATTTTCTTGGCAAACAAGTACAAGTTAATTTTCTATTATTGATCAAAACCGTATTTGAGTTGTCATACCCATGACTTATTTGTCTTGCTGCCCGCTGGATTGATTTTTGTCGCCCCTTCGCCATCAGCGATGCAGCGGCACAGTGCCAGGCACTTAGCTGGCAGTGGGGAGATGTGCCGGGCACACGCCAGCTCCCACCCAGGTCAGTATTTAAGAGTCCTCCTGTGTAATGTATGGGAGATAAGCCTTACTTTTACTTCTGACACTTTGTTGCAGTATTAACTAAACTTCTTTTACCTTTCCACACACACTTTTTTCCCAGTTAATTCCCATTCCCTTTGATTTTCTACCCGCACAATTGGTACTTCAGTAAGGTTAGCTGTATCAGATACCCTAAAATAGGCTACATGGCCAAGGCCCGTGGAAGACCTCATTTCTGGGAACAAATTAAAGATGAATAGTCCCTGGATTAGATTTGTGGGCTTTACAATGTATTCGTGCATCCTGCCCATATAGAACAGACCCTCCTGCACCTTTTTTGCATGTGTGACAGCAGGCTGGTCTTTTTTCTGATATAATATCTAATAGACACTTGTTTCATGCTTCAGCCCATGGCTTGGAAAGATGATGCACTACAACAACCTGCAAGTGAAAGCAGGGCGGGGGGGGAGGAGGCAGAGCTGTGTGCATTGAGGGGCCAGCAAGTCTGGCCCCATCCTCTCTGTTTGTATAACACTTCAGCAGCAAAGTAAGGATCCCTGAATTACTGATTAACTACTTAATGCCATAAAAGGAGCTAAGACTCGAGAAAATAGCACAGGACTAGATAGGCTTTATTTGGAAAGGTTAAAACTTTTACACATACAGTGCTGGAATTGATGGCACAAACTTAGGGGAGAAGGGAACATTCCCCTGCTCTGTGGCTGTGCCTGCATACAAGTTCATGCTCCAGCTATGTACCCAACTGAGCCCAATAAATTGAGGACAGGGAAGCTGCATCTTTGCAAAGAGTGTGTCTTCCCAGGATGTCCCATCAAGCACAGAGTCCAGTATGCAGATCCCCACACTGCCTGTGTGTCCAGTTTGACAGGTACAGATCATCCTGGCCCACCAGGTCCTGCAGGTGAGACCATGGAACCAGGCAGAGGGTGTCACCTCTGGAGAAGTGTGGGTGCTGCAGCAGGAGGGGGGGGGGGGGGGCAGGGGGGGGGGG